>VMDR010024178.1:0-15167 GCA_007922815.1 Macrotus californicus | reverse complement strand
GCCATTCTAGATCTGGAGTTGGAATCAGAATTTTATCATGGAAGGGACAGCAGTGTTAGTGACGGAAAAGCAGCACCAGGCATTAGAGAAGAGTTAGGGTGGACTTCAGTTCAGCAGCCTCGGTACTTGTGTTCTGGTTAAGAGAAGAATTCAGAGCCAAGGAACTCATATGAGAGAGAGAGAGAGAGAGAGAGAGAGAGAGAGAGAGAATTCCCTGGGGAAAGACAAGGGTGGGTAAAGGCACTGCTTGGTTGTGGTCCTTAGAAAGGGCGGTGCTGGGTCATCCATCCTTATGTGGGATCTCAGGCAAGGATCTCACTAGAACATTCATCAGCTTTCCAGGTGTGCCCCTCTCCTGATCTCCATTGATTGGCTGGCACTAGGGGGTCATTAGTCAATGAAGCTGGTCCTGATGTTAGCCATGGCACTGCTCCACCTTGTTTTGATGTTTTTCTGAGCCTGAAGCTGGAACACAGCTGAGGCCTAGATGTCATCTTCAGGGCTCAAGGGTGTGGTCTGCAAGGACTTGTAGTTTTGCCCCTTGCCAGGTGTCTGAGGCACCTGGCCCAAAGTTCCCACTCTGCTTATGCCTATCTAACTGCCTACTACAGTAGTAGAATCTAATCTTTGTTCTGGCTCCTGGCACTGACTTTAAGCTCAGATGATAAAAAATAATTGCCTAATAATTTATCTCTAAAGGAATAATAATAGCTAAAATTTGTTGGATGCTTACTATATGTTGAGCACGTGCTTTTACGAGTTATTTCATTTACTCTTACAATAATCTTATAAGATGGGCACTGTTATGGGTCCTATATTACATATGAAGCAATTAAGACCTAGGGAAATTAGGAAACTTAGCCAAGACAATACAGCTTGAGGATAGAATATAAGGATTCTAACTCAGTCACTTTATGACTTCCAGGGCCTGCTCACTTAACCACTACCCTAAACTGACTCTTTCATAATATAGCTTGATTTGATCTGTTTCCAAAAAAATCTTACTATAATAGTTTCTTGACAGATCCACTCCCATCTCAAGTTGAAGGAAATTCCACCACTTTCCTCAATAGTTCATTGTGGTAACAAATTCTTCTTAAAATAAAACCATTATTGAATGTTTTATGGAAGGCTAAACAACAAGGTAGGCATTGGCTCAAATATTATACCACCCACGTTCCATCCAGATCATCAATTTTTTTAAACACAAATAAATTGAATGGGATTAATAAGAACAGCTCTGGGTGGGGTATAACTAATCACAAAGAGGAGCTTGTGTGTGTGTCAGTAAATAGGTACATGCTATAGGGCATTTTGAAAAATCATTTGACTACTCCCTGATGTAAATATTTGGTATTAATGAGGGATACTTGGCCTGGAATTGCCAGATAATAAAGCCTGATGTAAGGACTTATGGAAAGTACATTTTGGGGGAGTGTGATCCTAGTGAGCTTGTGAAGGAAAGAGGGAGACACCCAGCAAAGGAGAGCCTGTACAAGGGTGTGTTACCAAGCTGGCCACTGCTTCCGGCTACTGGCTGCTTAATTCAGTAAGACCACCTGAGAGCACTATATAACACATTTTAAGATCCTTTGTTGGAGGACAGAAAGGGGAGCATTTATCAGTGGACTCCCATCTCCTGTTGGTCAGAGATTTACCAGGGGGTGTTTAATCCCTCATGTCTCTTTCTGGCTTTTAGTCCACACTGAAAGTTTAACAAAGAAACCTCTAGGGTGGGAGGAGAGATGTAAGAGAGGCCTAGGGCAAGGCACTGTCAGATTGCACCTGTGTGAAGCTGCTGGCGCCCCTGGAAACTGGTTATCCCTGCAGAGGCTAAAAGTCACAGGTGAGGCCCAGAGGACTTAAGTGGTGCATGGGAGGCATAATATAGCACGTAACACTATTTTATTATAGGTTCATAATTTTTCATTTTTTGGCCTCTTTTCCTGTAAGGACTTCAATGTCCTATATATCATATTAATTGGGTATAATGGAAGATTCTCAAGCTTTCATTATCTGTTCATTCTTTGAATATGTATTGAGCACTTACTAATATTGAGTGTGTCAGGCCCTGTGCAGGGAACTATGGATAGAAATCTAAATACAGGGTGTGGCAAAAGTGGGTTGCCAGTTGTGAGTACAGGAAACAGTTTATTTTTATATGATTATTTATTCATTGCCACATTATTTTCCATGCCAACAACTATAAATTTACTTTGGTCCCACTCTGTATGAGAAACAGATTTTCTGCTGTCATAAAGTTTCTGGGTTATCAGCTCTGTGCCTACTACAGTACTAGCACACAGTAGGTACTCTTTAAAGAAATAAAATGGTCTTCTAGTACAATCAGCATTAAATGAGGATTAAGTGCTATGCAAACCTTAAATTACCAGAAGGGTGTTCAGCTAGGAAGTCTCTTACCCACAGACTGTAATGGCTCGTTCCTGCCCTGGAGTAAAGACTGTTTACTTTATTATCTATGTACTGCCTAGGGGCTAAAATTTAGAGATTTTTGTACTCATCTATCTGTACAGTCCCTTCAAGGCATAAGAGAACATTCTAGGAGCTGGAATCAGAGCATCACCAGCAGTAGCAGCAGCAGTGGCCACACCTACACTCATCTGGCAGTCTTCCCAGGCAAAAGGTGAAGGATGCCCTATTTGGTTGCCAGTAGTCTTTCCCTGAACATCTGTCAGTCAATCACCAGATGACTCTACCCAAAGTACTTGGTTTCAGGACCCAACATATTTCAGTATTTCACAGAAGCACACAGGTAGGGAATATATTGGTTTATTAAAGTCTTTGATTCACAGTAAGCTGTATTCCGTTGCTCACCAGAAAAATGCCATGGTAGGAACATATTTATATGGTAATAAATTTTTCAATGCCCTAGAAAACTGCTGACATAAAAATAAGAATAAAATTATTCAAATGATAACATTTTGGAGGGCAAGTAAGACTTCCTAGCCTTGTTGGTGGTTTCTCTCACTCCAGACCCATTGTCTGTCTTTCTGTGACAATGAAGCCCTAGGTAACATCATGCTGATTACCTCTGAATTAGCTGATGTATGGGGGGCTGTCACTGTTCTTTAGTATTCACATTCAAGTCTCAGAGTAGAGTGACCAGAGCATGCCATGCATTATGGAGCAGTCAAGGAAGCAAGGATGCCAGAGGCTTTCAAGGGAAACTTTCCACCTGTGGAGAATGGCAGGCCATTGTGTAGTGGTGACAGGGAGGAAGTCCCAGACTGGGAGCTGGAAGACAGAAAGGTAAACTGAATTGGTTCTTCAAAGGGCTCACTCTAGTGGCTGAGCACAAAGGCTCCTAGTAGCAACCCCTACCTAGCTCCCCAAAGAGAATTTCGTGGTTAAAAAAGTAAAGATTTTTTCTGGAGAACAGATCTGCAAGCCTGGTGTGCCTCTCTCCATGTACCAAAGGTTGAGCTGGGGGTGGGGGGGGTGAAGCTTAGGAGACTGCAACGAGGCAACACGTATGCTTACAGGTCTGATTTAGGGACAGCTACACCTTGCTCTCTGTTTGGGGACGGGGGTAGGGAAGGAAGCTGGTGTGTGTGTGTGTGTGTGTGTGTGTGTGTGTGTGCGTGCGCGCGCGCGCGCGGGGCGGGGTGGGGGGTGGCTGTTAGGCTGTTAAGACTGCCTCTCTCTGCCTTGAGGGGAAGAAAAAGAAAAGCAGAAGAGTGAAGACACACAGAGAAGGGGACTGGGGATGGAGAGTAGGGGGACGTGCCTAGGATCCCCTGCAGCAGAATGTGTGTGTGTGTTGGTGGGGGGATGGGGGTCTCAGGAAGAGTGCGGTTGTAGAAGTTACTGGAACAGGCCAACTGGCAGGTTGTAGTTACAAACCATCAAGCCCTAAATCAATCATTCCCTTCAGAATGCCTTTTCTCCATTTCGACAAAAATGCTTACAACGATTTGCGGGCAGGGAAGGAGTGAAGAAAATGTGCCAGGTTACCTTTTTAGTTTTAATGCTCCTCCCCTCTCCATAAGACTGTCAGATGACCCCAGGATCCAAAAATGTGTGGGAAAGTAGTAGGACCCTCGTCTGTGTAGCACATCTGGAATTAAGAGGTACACCGCTGATGGTTTTTATATTAACACTACAAACTAACCTTGGAATCTTAGAGAAGCCATTTTCATCTCGATGTCCCTCAGTTTCCTCCTCTGTCCTAGGAGAGGAACGCGTGCTCGACCTCTGCGGGCTGCTGTGGTACGGCTGGGGCTGCACACTTTGTGAGTGTGCTCTCTGCAGCCGGCACTTCACTCTGCGCGCCGCAGGAAGGCACGTTGGTGTTATCCTCCGCCCCGAGAGACTGGTGGAGGAAGCCTCGAGCTCTAAAATTAGTCCAGCTTGCAGGCCAGGCGCGGGGAGCGCCCTCCAGCTCGCCCGCCTCCCCCACCAACCCCCCCTCCCTGCCCGCCCCCTTCCCCTGCGCGGCGCTCCGAGATCGCTAGTCATCCCGGACGTCTAGTCTTCTCTCCCCCTCGCCCTTTTCTCTTGCGGTTTGGGAGGAGGAGACAGTGAGAGAGAAGCGAGGGGGGGGGGGGACGAGAGAGAGAGAGAGAGAGAGAGAGAGAGGGGCTTGGCCGTGCGTCGGCGTCGGCTGTGATGGGGAGCTGGGAGCAGCGAGGCGGCGAGCAGTAGCGACGGCGGCAGCAGCAGCTCGGAGCCGGCCCGAGAGTCGGCGCTCCTCCCGGCAGGCTGCGCTGTGATCTGGGCTGCGGATTTGGATCTCGCGCCCCCGTCTCCCTCCTCCCGCTGCCGTTCTTCTCCTCCCGGTTTCCCTCCTCCGCCTGCGATCCCGCGTGGCGGCGGCGGCGTCCCAGGCGCCGAGCGCCTCTGCTCGCGGCTTTAGTCCCCGCGAGCGCGCGGCGAGCTCTGCGGCGGCAGCGACCGGGTGGCCCGCTCGCCTTGGGCAGGAGCGCCAGGAGAGGAAGACCACCGGGAAAGCGCCTAGTGGATCTGTGGATCGCTCGCGGAGGCAAGGGTGCGTGGGGATTTTTAACGTGATTTTTTTGGCTGCCCGTTGCACCGGCTGGAGCGCGCCATTCGGACCACAGCTCCAGCAGCTCAGTGCAAATGGGCTGTGAGGCGGGCTCTGGGAGACGAGAGCCGGCAGAGCGCGTGGGGGAAACTTTTCACCTTGTAAAGTTCCTGCCTCGGCATGGCTCTGAGCCGGCGCCGCCGCAAGGAAGGGAAGGAGGTTTGGTCCTGCGGCGGTAGCCGGGAGGTTGTCATGGAGAGTTGGCCAAGTTTGGGAATGAGGATTTGGGCAAGAGGTGCGAGGGGATTGCGAATCGGTGCACCCATCCCCATCCTCTCCCAGTCCCGGTCGCTGGTGCAGGTGGATGAGAGGGTCAAGACGGCGAGCCTGCTTGGTAGCCCGTCCCCGTCTGGCGCAGTGGGGATGTTCAAATGCCGATGAAGGACCCGGCAGCACAAGTTGAGTCGTCGCTTGCTGAAGCATCGGACGGAGCTGGGAACCCAGCTGCAGTTTGGCCCCGGGGGGAAGGGGTGTTGGGGAGAAGGGATTACCATTCTGCGGGTCTGCTCCATGCTTCATTCCCGCTGGCGAGGGTCATGGGGAGGGTGAGATTTACTGAATTGGCAGCGGCTCTCGGACTGGAGCGACAGCCTTTTACAGAATGGTGGGAGGAGGGATTTTTCCTGCTATCTTCACAGGGAGAGGGAAACCGAGTGCGGTGGAAGAAGAGTGCATGATTTTTGGCGGGCGTGAGTGAAGGTTACTGTCTTTGAAAGGAAAAAAGAAAAAGCTGAGCGGGCCACACCGTCCTGGGGGTGCACTGCAGCCCTCTCTGGGTTGGGGGGAGGGAACGCGAGGGCGCGCCAGCTCTGCATTCTGGGCGCCTTCCCAGGAGGTCCTGCATGGACCCCCTCGCCCGGACCATTGTGGGTGCGGGGCCGAGATGGGGGTTTGAGGGGCGCGGGCAAGGAGGCAACCGTCGTAGTACAGACTGTCTTCGCGCGGCGTGCAGTGCGCGCCAGTATTTCGCCAGTGGGGGTCGCTGAGCTAAAGTGCATCTGGCCCCCGGGCTTGCGCGAGGTGGCGAGCACGGGTATTTTTAGCAGTACAGTGGCCTGTATTCCTCCCTCCCTTATCCCACTGACTTTTGTCGCGTGTGCTTTCCGAGGTGGTTAAACATTAACCACGATTGGGCTTTGCGGAAGGCAACTTTTATTGTTCACTTTTCCCTGCCCCACTCTCCTGGGCGGGCGTGGTCTTGGGGCAAAGATATGGGGGTGGCGGGAGTTTGGCTGCGAGCTAAGGGATCCCGGAGTAGCCTACGACGCAAGGGTGGCGCTCCAGTGATGTGTGTGTGTGGTGGTGATAGTAGCATCCTGCAGCTGCAGCTCGGTGTAATAATGTGGGCAAACCAGGCAGTGAAAGGGGGTCCCCGAATGAATGTGAGGGGGAGGGTGTAGAGACCTGGCGAAGTCGCCTTGGGGGACTAGGAGAGTTTCCTGATAGGGAGACGTGCCTGCAGCCCGGAGCGTGGGCAGTTGGTGGCAGTGGCCGGCTGTACCTGGCAGACTCTTCGCGCCTCAGCGCGGAGCTCCCTCTCGCTGCCGCCGCGCGCGGACTTAGACTCCGCTTCTGGTTCAGGCCAACCTGCTGAGCCGCGGCGGGAGGGGGGAGGGAAGAGCGGACCGCGCTAACGGGGGAAGAGTCTTTTCTCTTCCTCTCCTCTCCTCCCCTTTTCTCCCCGCCCCAGACTGGCGCGTTTGTTTTCCAAGTTGGATCCTACTTCCATTTACAAGTGTCAGACAAACGCGCGCAAACCTCCCCCACTCCCCGCGGCCCGGGCCAGACGGGAGAGGGGGCGGGGGAGAACTATCTGGACAGCGCCTAGTGCTGTGCACGCAGCCTTGGGGACTTGTCCAGCTTGGGTTCACACTTGTATGGGTCCTTGATGCTTAAAAAATACACAAACAAAACAACGAAGACAAAACCAGACCTGGCCACTGCATACTGCCGCTTTTCCCCTCCTCGCCTTGGACGTATTAATTTTCTGGCCCCAGTGGCTCGTCTTTTCAAAGGCTAGTCGGGGCGGTGGGAGGAAGGGGGCGGGGGAGCAGGCCAACCAGTTCATCACGGTGGATTTGTGCTTCTGGCTTTGTTGCTAGGATTAGATTCTCTGATTGTGCCTGGGCCGAGTTAAAATAGATGCAGAGAGACTGTGAACCGACCAGAAAGGCTGCAGGCGACTTTGCCTCTGATTCAGGAGGCAAGTTCAGGTGGTGGAAAAAGGGTTAGCCCGCCATCTAGGAATTGACAGCCGAGGTGCCCACTTCTCAGTATAGATCAAAGAGAGCCCAGGTTTCGCTTCCACCGGCAGGCACTGAACTTCTCTCAACGTTTATTGAACGCTTGAATGATGTCCTGGTTTGTGACGTGCAGATTTGAATCCGACAAGGAAAAGAAGGAAGGGGATAAAGAGAATGAGAAAAAAAGCGATTGAGAGAGTGAGATTCTGCAGAAGCCTGGACATTGCACAAAGCCAACTGCTCCTGCCTTTTTTTTTTCTTTTTTCTTTTTGGTTTCTTATTCCTAAATTGGAGCTGCTGAGCAGTGAGAGAATAAAGAACAGCCAAGAAAACCAGGACGCCAAGAGACAAAGACAAAAAATGCATAATAACTTTAGCGCTTTGATGTTCTTTTTTTCTAGTAGGGTTGGAGTGGGGGAAGGGTTTTTAACGTTTTACAAGGAGAAAAGTGGTCTCTTAGAACTAAAACCCATGCTGATGTTTAATCGTGAATCCTAGTTGTTGTCTTTTTGGAACTTGGACAATGAAGGGTGTTGGGGCCAATTTCTGTGCACAGTGAGCTGGGATGAGAAAGTTCCCAGAACTGTCCAGTTATAACGTCTTCATATCTGAACCACACAGGGAACTCCACATGAAAGGCAGCTGGCTCAGAGATCAGAAATCCGTCAGCTGCTGGGCTGGCTCCATCTCTTGTAGCTGCAGAATTTTCACAGCCAGCGTTTGTTGCCCAGTGACCGGCTATCAAGCTCCCACCCCACCCCTCCTTTGCTCTTTCCAAATTTTATTTATGCTGGTTCCTGGCACAGGCATTTTGGGGGATTTTTTTTTAAAAAGTAGGATCCAGTCTATCTCTTAACTAGCAATTACAGTTGTGCTGAGCTACTCAAAAATGAAATGAGTAGCAATAAACAGAGTGTGTGCCCACTGACCTGTATGCTATATGGTTATTTTGCCAGCTCATAGCTTTTTGTAAAGCAGCAGCTCTTCAGGCTGCTCACATAAGAACATTCTGATGTGTCAGGTTATGTTATCCTTGCTTTCTTTATTCACTGCAGAATGACCTGCTCTAATCTAGCTGATGAATTATGTCAAATAGAAAGAAGTAGGCAATTACCAGAGAAGAGGATATTTAGTCATTACCAGCTGGTCTGAGAAGTGCTTCCTGTGGCTATTGTGTTGTTAGGCTGTATTAATAGTTCATAATGCAAATAGGACCAATGTGGCTTTATCTTTACTGTTTTTTTTGGAGTTGGGTGTGGTATTCCATGATACCCCTATCTGTCCAGTGGCTGGTGGGTTGGCTTCTTCCTCTGGGGCAAGAGGCAAAGGATAATTTTGGGGATATTTGTTTTTTTTTCCACTGTGGGTCATTCCTAGGTTTTTCTCTTCTGCAGGAGCATTGGGTGGGGATCCTCTGATGGGATCAGGTGGGCAAGTCCATTCAAACTGATTTTTGATTGCTGAGGAAGGACTATTGATGAAACCATCATCTTTGCTTATTATGACAAACACCAAGGAGGCATGAAAATATAAAAGGGGATCTGAACAGACCCTTAGAGGGAAGGATGCATCTCCTGCCCAATTTCTTCCTGCAAATAAGGGAGCCCTGACTTCCGCAGATATTCATAGTCTTAAAAAATTGAAGGGAGAAACACAACTCCTCTCTGTATTGCTTTGCTTATTGATAAAATTTTCAGAGAGAGTTTTCAGTCTCTAACTGTTGACTATGTTATTATGACCAGCTTTCCACCCACTTGGAAGGGTTGGGTCTATGTTTCATAGCTTGTCCCCTTGAGGACAACCACAGTGCCTACGGCCTGATAGGCACAAAGCAAACACTTTTGCTTTAGGTGACTTTCTCTGGGAAGACCCTGAGGGTAAATATCCTTTCTGTGTTTTGGTCACTATTATTCTACTGACTTCTCAAACTTGATGATTTTTCTGTCAGTTGAAGAGTATCTACTCCTTTCATAAGCTTCTTTTCTTTCTTTGTTTACGTTGCCTCTTTTCCCCCACATCCCTTTCCAAGAATAATTATAAGAAAGCTTGCCTTCCCTTAAATAAAAAAATAAAATTCTGATTGAATTTATTGAGAACATATTTGACACTTGTCTGGTGGCTTCAAGCCAGTTTCTGGTCTACCAAAATAGGTTATTAGTGATGTGTGACAGTGACAAATGACCCACTCCAGTGGTTCTGAAATGGAATGGCCCGCCCAGGTTAGTCTTAATTTTAGCCTATCCTAGGATGGAGGTATTTTTGTTTTAAGCAGAAGGAATAACAATTTGAGAATGAATTTACTGGCATGATGATGGTTGGAGAAAAATAGAGAACAGATTTCAAAACTTAATGATCAGGCTCTTCAGATGATGAGAGGTGTTTCTTCCTTCACTGCGTAGGTATGTATGAATGTGAAGGCCCAGGTGGAGTTCAGGGGAGGGTTGTGTGACTTTCCTTCTTTAGATATTGCTTTCTGAGAGCGTCCCCTTGCCCAGACATAAAAGTTGTATGGGGTCCTTGAGCAGATTTTAGTATTTCACCCTTCTGGTCTTTCTGGGTTCCAAGACTGTGGATTACAGCCTCTATTTAATAAAGGAAATTTGTTTAATTAACTCTTACTCTTGCATGTCACATTTATCCCTTTGTTTATATTCTGCAAAGTACAGTTTAAAAGTAATTTATTTTATTTTTCTTTCTTAAAGAAGCTTCACTTTTATTTTTTTCTATTTTATTTTTCTTTGTTGCTTTTATCTCTTTACAAAATTTATTTCTTTTAGATTTATTTTTAGTAATATTTAAGGCAGTACAAAGGATATATTTGTAAATGTAAAATATATTCTTTGCTTCTGTGTACTCACTGGTTTGCTGGGAAGGTGGGACACGCTTTGTACAAACTAGAAGTCAGCACATGGTCCATGTTTGTTAACTGACAAAAAAGTATCACCGCACAGGATCCTAGAAGAGGAGAGATAAATATGACCTGAAGTACACTTTTAGGAGAAGTATAAAATAAATAGAATCCAGTTTCATAATTCTTAATGAAACCCTGATATAGGCAAGAAAGCATAAAATTAATAATTCATTTCTGTGGGATAGGGTCCCTTTTTGGAAGAACGTGCTCCTGGAACAGGCCACATAGGCTCTTGGAATGCTAGTATTTTGCAAAGACATAAGAATTTATTTGGGCCCTTTTCTCCACTGTCCTTTTGTGGACCCACCCCCAACTTCAAAGAGGACCTTTAGGTGTTTTGAATGTGTCTCTGGCCTGTATGCAGGTGCACCTAGGTGCCCCCACTTCCTTCTCAACACACTCTCTGTGGCTTCCTGGTGGTTACATCACCAATTCTGGGTTTTGTACAAAACTGTTGGTAGTATCAAAAAAGTATCGGTGCAAATAAGCTGCCTTTTAGAGAATCATCCATTTTTGCTATTTTCATAACATTGAATGGGTTTATGGCACTACCTATTATTCTTCCACAGTTAACTCTGAGAGGCCTCTCACACTACCCAAAGCTTCCAGAAGTGGTCCGAAAGCAGGAGTACTCGTCTCTGACTGCACTTCAGAATCACCCAAGTGCTTTCAAAACTATTAATGCACACGTTATATCCAGACCACTCACATCAGAAACTTCGGGGGGCGGGTAGGATCTGGGCATCCGTACTTTTTTATATCCTTGCAGATGATTTTATTGTGTCAAGGAACACTGCTGTAAAGCTTGTGCCTTAGACCTGGAATTACAGTTCATTCCTCTCGAAAGCATCCAAGATATGAAAATCAAGAACACATATGTGCTCTTCAGTCTCCTGTTGTGAATGGAACTGCTGGAACGCTGTGCTGAGTTGAAGTTGTGCTGGACTGACCTGAAGGTGGCTAGGAAAGTTCATGGCTTCTTTCCTCCTCCATTTTTTGGTTCTCAGTTTTGCTGGTGGTTTACATTCCTTCTGTTGCCTAATGTGGATCTGTCCTCTGTTTCACTCCAGTTTACCTCAGTTCCTCTCCAGATAGTAATCATAGCATGGTCCAGGAGCTGATCAATGAAATTTAAAAGGTTTCAGACATCTCCAGGAGCAGAAACTCCCCCTCTTTTCATATTGGACTCTTGCTCTGGGGTCTGTTTGATAATGTAATTCTGAATTCAGGGAATCAATTCCAAGTAATCCATCAATATTTGCTCAGTTCTCTTTTTATTTGTAAGGATTATAAGAGATATGTTGCATAAAAAAATGAATTATGTCCAGAGGGAGCTTACAGTCTAGCAGTGGCTAAAAAATGTATACATTTAAGGAAAAATTCACAGCACTGTTAATGTCGGAGGTGGAAGGAACCTACTAAGTTTGGCAGGCATGCTTCTGGCATATACTAGGAAGAAACTTCATTCCTGCGGAGTGAGGTACTTGGCGTGGTCTGAATTCCCTGTTTTCCTCTGTTTGAGGCTTAGTTATAAATCTCAGAGTTAGCTTTGGCACGGAGAACTCTGAGGTGTTCTGTCCTTTAGGAATTCAGCATTCAGGTCTGTTGCTTGGTTTTCAACATTAGAAGAAAAAAGTCAAGTAAATGATACACCTACTAACACGAATTTCCGGAATGTGGGTGGAAAGGCTAGAACTGTTCCCTTGGATACTCACCATGTCTTGCTGACACTTACACCATGCAAAGATGAAACAACATTTCATCTACTTTTTATTCCTATTCTTTTTTTTGAATTGTCAGAGATAAGCCCAGTTGTTGAATGAGACACAAATACCAAAGGTTAACTGCAGATTTAATTGTAACTTCAGGACTTTAACTAAATTAAATTCCAAACAATTTGATAAAAATTATATAGCCTTTTCAGTGCCATGGAAGGTTAAAAAGTGAGCATGCTGGGGCTGCTATCATGTCTCACATTTAGAAATTAATCCCGTGTAATAATGCTACTAAATATTATAGAACATTATTTAACACTCGTAAACATCTGAAATCGTGCCAGAAAATACAGATTAAATCGTGACAAATATACTTAATGACAGTATTAATGCCACCCTTCCTCCCCACCCCCCTGCCCCGCCCCATTACAGAAACACTGTGTGTGTGTGTGTGTGTGTGTGTGTGTGTGTGTGTGTGTGTGCGTGCGCGCTTCAACAGCACAATGAGGCTGTATCTTAGGAGGAGGAGGTATCCTGGTCTTTTTTGAAACCTAGAGCATCTATTACAAACGGCATTGTTGATTTTTTTACAAGTCTAAGTATGTGATTAATAGTTAGGGTGTCTGAAGCCTGTCTTAAGACTGGTTTGAAATCCTCTGTTTAGCTCTAACTGGTGGGTGAATGATGGCAGTTGGTGCTGTGGTTAGTTGAGCAGTGTGATGTGTGATTCAGGTGGCAGGGTCCGGTGCCAGTTTGGAATTGGTAGTTCTAGTTCATCAGACTGGCCTGGCTGTAGAGAGCCTCGCTGTAAAGAAAGGTGCACATCAAAAGTGGGCCTAATGCAGATGACTTTAGCATTGTTGGAGTTATGGAGAAAGTTGGGTGTGACACTTTCTCACATATCAAAAGAAAAAATATTATAATAACAATTTCAGTCAGATGAATCAGAATTCAGGAGTGTGTTGTCGTATCCCTTGAGAATTTGGTACCTATCTCATAGAACTGTAAAGGCATTTCAGAATGTCAATTAATGGAAAAATATGCCTGGAATTGAATATAATTCAGAAATGTTGAAGTCTGGTGTCTACATAGTCAGACACTGTATTAAATGGCTTAATTAGTGAACCAGGATTTGGATTTATTGACAGAAGGTCTCTTTCTCATGGCATGCTTCACTCATTAAAAGCTTATAATGTCTTGGATTTTTATGGCTGTTGGGACTTGACCATTTGCCATTTTGTGCTTCTTGACTTCAGTGATTTGTGCTTTTTTTTTTTTTCTTTGCAATTCATTAGGATGATGGTGCATCTCCCATTGATGGCCATTCTTATGGACTGAGCACATGATGTTGCATAACAAATAAAGTATCACCAAAACATTAGAAAGGGCTTCGTATTGCTGAAAAACAAGGCTTGAGGAGGAAAGGTATTAACTGTGGAATTTTTGCTCTAGCATTTTAAAAGTAATTTGGGTGCAGACTTCTGGCCAAGATGCAGATGTAGGTAGATACACTTTGCCTCCGTGCACAACCAAAAGAAGGACAACAAAAAATTAAAAACAAAAAATAACCAGAACTGCCAGAAAATCGAACTGTATCAAAGTCTGACAACCAAGGATTAAAGAATAAACATTCACCCAGACCTGTAGGATGAGCGGAGACAGGCAACCAGGGCAGAGAGAACCCACAGCAAGGCAGCAGCTGGCAGACCAGGAAGTCCCTCATTTGCATGCAGATAAACCAGGAGGAACAACTGGGGAGCAAGACAGACCCTGCAACCCAGGGTTCCAGTACAGGGGAATAAAGCCTTAAACCTCTGGTTGTAAAAACCTGTGGGGGTTGTGGCAGCGGCAGGAACTCCTAGCCTCACAGGAGAGTTCATTGGAGAGACCCACAGGGCACTAGTATGTACACAAACCTACCCACCCAGGAATCAGCACCAGAAGGGCCCATTTGGATGTGGGTAGTGGGGGAAATGACTGAAAACCAGCTGAGAGCCAAGCAAGAGACATTGTTCCCTCTCGGACCCCTCCCCAACATAGTGTCACAAAGGCAGCAACATGGGTTGCCCTGCCCTGGTGAATACTTAAGTCTCTGTCCCTTAAAACATATGTAACAGGCAACCAAGTTAATGAAATATGGCCCATATTAAAGAATAGATCAAACCTCCCAAAATAGAACTCAGTGATGAAGAGGTAGTCAACCTATCAGATGCAGAGCTAAAAACACTGGTAATCAGGATGATCGCAGAAATGATTGGATATGGTGGCAAAATAGGGGAAAAAGTGAAGGCTATGAAAAGTGAAATAAAGGAAAATACATAAGGAACCATCAGTGAAGGGAAGGAAACTGGAACTCAAATCAATGGTTTGGACCAGAAGGAAGAAATAAACATTCAACCAGAACAGAATGAAGAAATAAGAATTCAAAAAAATGAGGAGAGGCTTAGGAACCTCTGGGACAACTTTAAATGTTCCAACATCCAAATCATACGGGTGCCAGAAGGAGAAGAGGAAGAGCAAGAAATTGAAAACTTATTTGAAAAAATAACAAAGGAAAACATTCCCAATCTGGCGAAGGAAATAGACTTCCAGGAAGCTCAGAGAGTCCCAAAGAAGTTGGGCCAAAGGAAGCACACACCAATGCACATCATAATTACATTACACAAGATTAAAGATAAGGAGAGAATCTTAAAAACAGCAGGAGAAAAGGAGATAGTTACCTACAAAGGAGTTCCCATAAGACTCTCAGCTGATTTCTCAAAAGAAACCTTGTGGGCAAGAAGGGGCTGGAAAGAAGTATTCCAAATCATGAAAGGCAAGGACCTACATCCAGGATTACTCTATCCAGCAAAGCTATCATTTAGAATGGAAGGGCAGACAGATAAAGTGCTTCCCAGATAAGGTCAAGTTAAAGGAGTTTATCATCACCAAGCCTTTATTATATGAAATATTAAAAGGACTTATCTAAGAACAAGAAGAAGATCAAAACTATAAACAGTAAAATGACAACCAACTTACAACTGTGAACAAGTGAAATGAAGAAAAGCAAAAACAAAAACTAAGCAAACAACTAGAACAGGAACAGAATCACAGAAATGGAGATCACATGGAGGGTTATCAGTGGGGAGGGGGGGGGAAGAATGGGGGAAAAGGTACAGGGAATAAGAAGCATAAATGGTAGGTACAAAATAGACAGGAGGAGGTTAAGGATAGTATAGGAAATGGAGAAGCCA
>VMDR010024177.1:0-15167 GCA_007922815.1 Macrotus californicus | reverse complement strand
TGTCAACCTGCTCTCTATTTGAGTCTGTCTCTATTTTGCCTGCTAGTTCAGTTTGTTCATTAGATTCCACATATGAGGGAAATCATATGGTATTTGTCTTTCTCTGATGGACTTACTTCATTTAGCATAATGTTCTCCAGGTCCATCCATAGTGTCACAAAGGGTAATATTTTCTTCTTTTTTATGGCCAAGTAGTATTCCATTGTGTAAATGTCCCATAGTTGTTTTATCCACTCATCTACTGATGGACTCTTGGGCTGCTTCCATATCTTGGCTATTGTAAATAATGCTACAATGAACATAGGGGTGCTTATGTTCTTTCAAATTAGTGTTTTGGGTTTCTTCAGATATATTCCAAGAAGTGGGATTGCTGGGTCAACAGAAACCATCAACGAAATAAAAAGACAACCCATGGAATAGGAGAACATATTTGCCGATATATATTTTTGGCAATATATCTTTCTGGCAATACATCGCCAATATATCATTTGCCGATGATAAGGCATTCATATAAAAGGAACTTATAAAACTCAACACCAAAAAAACTAACAATCCAATTTAAAAATGAGCAAAGAACCTGAATAGACACTTCTCCAAAGAGGACATACATACAGCCAATAGACATATGAGAAGATACTCAATGTCACTCATCATCAGAGAAATGCAAATTAAAATCACAATGAAATCTCACCTCACACCTGTCAGAATTGATATCACAATAAATCAACAAACAACAAGTGCTGGCAAGGATATAGAGAAAGGGGAACCTTTGTGTACCGTTTGGTGGGCATGCAGACTGGTGCAGCCACTATGGAAAGCTGTATGGAAATACCTCTAAAAATTAAAAATGGAAGTATCTTAAAATTTTTTTAATCCTCACCCCAAGATATATGTATTGATTTTGGAGAAAGAGGAAGGGAGAGAGAGAAGGAGAAACATCAATGTGCGAAGGAACTTCCATCAGTTGCCTCCTGTATAATCCTGCAACCTAGGTATGTGCCCTGATTGGGGATGGAATTCGCAATCCTTTTGGCGTATGGGATGATGCTCCAACCAACTGAGCCACCCAACCAGGGCCTATGTATCTTTTTTCAATTATTTGAGGGTAAAAGCAAAGTGGGGTAATATTAAACTGTTTGGAAAAAAATTAAAAAGAAAATCAACCCCACACAATTATTTCAATTGTTTAATACTTTCAGTCATTTTCACACACATTCACATTTTACAAAGTTGTAACTATGGCATATGAAAAATTGGGGGTGAGAAGAAAATCTCTTCTCTGACTGGCTAAAGAATGCCATAATGTTTTAGGCTTGAACTTCAAAGCAGCACCGGATCCAAATTCAAACTATGATTTCCCCTTCTTAGCCTGTGACATTAGGCAAGTTATTTCATCTCTCTTTGCTTCACTTTTCCCTTTGGAATGAAAATGGTAATAGTAAGCGTTCTTAACCCAAAGAGTTATTTTGAGGATAAAATGAAACAAAACAGCATTTCACAAACTACAGTACAATTTATGATTTTTCAAGTAATACATGAACTCTTTTATATTAATAATGTATTTGCTTCATTGTGCTTTAGAAAACATATAAACAAAAACATTTAATTGAAATATAAAAATATATAAGTAGATTTGATACTTATGGGTTACTGCTTAGAACAAAGAAAAAATAGGCTGACAAAAGTCCTTCTAAGGAAAGACATTAAGTAAATAATAATGCAGATGACAGATGTAGCAAAATTCATAAAATGATACAGGAATAACTAAAGTTCAGAAACCAATAAATAAAAAACACTCAGCAAAATGTTATGTACATAACATGCATTTAATAAATGTTAGCTCTTTTTTTTACTTTTTAATCCTTTTAATTGACTTTTGACCCTCACCATTATTATTTTTCTCTTTTTTTCTTTTAAAAAATATATTTTATTGATTATGTTATTACAGTTGTCCCATTTCCCCCCCTTTATTCCTCTCCACCCTGCACATCCCCTCCCACCCTCATTCCCCCTCCTTAGTTCATGTCCATGGGTCATATATATAAGTTCTTTGGCTTCTACATCTTCTATACTATTCTTAACCTCCCCCTATCTTCAACCTACTATTTATGCTTCTTATTCCTCCTACCTTTCCCCCTGTCTCCTCACTCACTCCCCTGCTGATAACCCTCCATGTGATCTCCATTTCTGTGATTCTGTTCCTGTTCTAGTTGTTTGCTTAGTTTGTTTTTGTTTTTGTTTTGTTTTAGGTTCGGTTGTTGATAGTTGTGAATTTGTTGTCATTTTACTGTTCATATTTTTGATCTCCTTCTTTTTCTTAGATAAGTCCCAGGGCTTGGTGATGATGAACTCCTTCAACTTGACTTTATCTGGGAAGCACTTTACCTGCCCTTCCATTCTAAATGATAGTTTTCCTGGATAGAGTCATTTTGGATAGAGGTCCTTGCCTTTCATGACTTGGAATACTTCTTTCCAGCCCCTTCTTGCCTACAAGGTTTCTTTGGATAAATCAGCTGACAGTCTTATGGGCACGCCTTTGTAGGTTACTGTCTCCTTTTCTCCTGCTGCTTTTAAGATTCTCTCCTTATCTTTCATCTTGGGTAATGTAATTATGATGTGTCTTTGTGCGTTCCTCCTTGGGTCCAACTTCTTTGGGACTCTCTGAGCTTCTTGGACTCCCTGGAAGTCTATTTCCTTCACCAGATTGGAGAAGTTCTCCTTCATTGTTTTTTCAAATAAGTTTTCAATTTCTTGCTCTTTCTCTTCTCCTTCTGGCACCCTTATGATTCAGATGATGTTGGAATATTTAAAGATGCCCCAGAGGTTCCTAAGCCTCTCCTCATTTCTTTGAATTCTTGTTTCTTCATTGTGTTGTGCTTGAATGTTTCTTTCTTCCTTCTGGTCCACACTGTTGATTTGAGTCTCAGTTTCCTTCCCATCACTATTGGTTCCCTGTACATTTTCCTTTATTTCACTTAGTATAGCCTTCATTTTTTCATCTAGTTTGCGACCATATTCAACCAATTCTGTGAGCATCCTGATTACCAGTGTTTTGAACTGTGCATCTGATAGGTTAGCTCTTTGTCACTTAGTTGTATTTTTTGGGGGCTTTGATCTGTTCTTCCATTTGGGTCATTTATTTTTGTCTTGGCATGCCTGTTACGTAATAAGGGGCAGATCCTTAGGTGTTCACCAGGGTAGGGGAAACCTCGTAGCTTCATTGTGAAGCTGTTTGTGGGGGAGTGGTCAAAGAGGGAGCAGTGCCGCTTACTCAGCTCTCTGCTGGTTTTCGGTCACTTCCCCCACTGCCCACAATCAAATTGAGCCCTTCTGGTGCTGATTCCCAAGTGTGTGGCTTGTGTACATTCTAGGACGTTGTGAGTCTCTCCAACGAACTCTCCTGTGAGGCTGGGAGTTTCTTCCGCTGGCGCCTCAATCCCCACAGGTGTTTTCAATCAGAGGTTTAAGGCTTTATTTCCCTGTGCTGGAACCCTGGGTTGCGTGGTCTATCTCTCTCCCCAGTTGTTCCTCCCAGTTTATCTGCACACAAATGTGAGACTGCTCAGTCCACAATCAGCCCCGTCGCCTGGTCCACCAGCCATTGCCTTACCCACCAGCTGCCGCCTTGCTGTGAGTCCTCTCCACCCAGCTGCCCGTTTCCACCCCTCCTACCAGTCTGGATGAATGTTTCTTTTTTAACTCCTTGGTTGTCGGACTTTCATACATTTCGCTTTTCTGTCAGTTCTGGTTGTTTTTTTGTTTTTAAATTTGTTGTTGTCCTTCTTTTGGTTGTGTGAGGAGGAACAGTGTGTCTACCTATGCCTCCATCCTGGCCGGAAGTCCCAAATGTTAGCTCTTATGTTAATTATATTTTAATTTTGTTAAGCCTCAGAGGAAAATGGCAGGGCTCAGCTTCCTTGAGAGACATGGCCCCAACACCTGTCCCATCTCTCCTTTGCTGCAATTTATTCCTAATTCAAATGTCTAGAGCAGCAAGTTTTAACCAACATGCCACAGCAATTTTTAAAACATGCCACACCTGACTATTTAGTCAGGGCCACTGACCTCTTTTCCCTTAGACTGTCAAATTTTAAAAAATGACAACAGCCAAAATGATAATAGTCATCTGGTGTGAATGAATTAAAATTATACCTATTTTTCTGTCATATCAGCCAAAAATATATTTTCTGGTGTGCTGCAGAATTTTAGTAATTAGTTTATGTGTGCTATGAGATGAAAAAGGTTGAAAATCACTCATCTAGACCCTTTGGAAATGTGAAATAGTCTTAACACACAGGTAGGAGAAAAAGCAACAAAACTTTGATTTTTAAAATAAAAATGCTCACAAATCCCAAAAGAATCCTTTTTATAGTTCTACTGCTGGGAATTTTCTTTTTTAAACTCTTAAAACATTAGCTAAACTGTACTGATTTCCTCTGAATTTACAACAAATTCTATTTTATCAGAATGTGACTTCCTTGTAGTAATTTCAATACATCAGCATTTACCTAGCAAAGAGGAAATAGACTTGGGAGAATTCACTTTAAATCATATTTCTCTTCATTTTCTAAAATAGTTTAAATTCTTTAAGAAAGACATGGTAGTGTGAAGAAAGTGATATCAGAAATACCTGGAAGATAATTCTAACCCAACCATTAAACAGCCATGTGAATGGCTATGCAAAGGGCTGAACCTCTCTAAGCCTTTGTTTATTTGCAAAATGATAACAAATGCAGTATTATTATTATGAGGATAAAATGACAAAGTAATAAATTTACATTAGTAGAGTCTCAATAAATCTTAAACAATAATAAATTGCCACAATGAGGAAAGGAAAAACATTCATTGAGTAACTATTCTTTGTCTTCAGGAAGCTCAGACAACCTAATACAACAAAGAGTGCTCAAATAGAAGCAGAAAAAGGATCTAAAAGGGGAAAAGAAAGAACTCAGAGAATTTTTCATAGAAGAGTTGATGCTTAAGCTTCATCCTGGAGTTAACACAATAGTGGGGCATTCCTTGTGGGAAAAGCTAGCATGTTTAGGATGTACATGTCTCTCTGTAAACAACTCAGTATGACTGGATCATAAAGTACAAGAAGGTGAAGGCAATACCTGAGGCTGGAGAAAAAATGGATTCAAGGAAAGAGACCTTGAGCACCAGATTAAGAGTCAACGAACAAACAAGACAGAAACAGACTCATAGATCTTGAGAATAATGGTTGCCAGGTGGGGTGGGGGAAACAAGGGTTGGGGGGCTGGATAAAAAAGAGAAAGGATGAAGAAGTACAGATTGGTAGTTACAAAATGGTGACAGGGATGTAAAGTGCAGCACAGAGAATATGGTCAATAATATTGTAGTAACTATGTGTGGTACCAGGTGAGTGTTAGAAATATCAGGGGGACCACTTTGTAAAGTATGATTGTCTAACCACCATGCCGTACACCTGGAACTAATACAAAATAATATTGAATGTAAACTGTAATTGGAAGAAAAGAATTTCCTATTTATAGGAAACAGAGTATTCAAAGGGTTTTTAAAGCTACAACTGAAACTCATGATCTATATAGCCCAGGTGTACTGATCAGAATCTCTGGGAGTCAGGTGTGCTAATCTGAGTTTTTCTTACCTTTGAAGGGGTTGTTTAGTTTTATTTTTGCAGCTCCTGGGTGCTTTGGAACAAATAATATGAGGTTTGGAATCTGACACCCATTGATTAGTCTAAATCTTTACTTTTATAGATGAAGAAAATAGAGCCCAGAGAGATAAATGAATACATTGGAAGAAAAAGCCAAGTTTATATTCATTTAAAATTCACTGTTTGTTAAGCACTAACCATATATATGGTGGGAACTCAAACTCAAGATAAACAAATCCCCTGGCCTCAAGGAATTAACCATCTAACATGGAGACAGATAAATAAATTAATAATTACAGTTTCAAAAGATAAGTGATAGGAAAAGGGGAGTTTTGTAAGCACAGATGAGGGTGTCCAATCAGACAAAGATATGCTTGTGTGTGCGGTGTGTGTGTGTGTGTGTGTATGTTGGGGAGGAAGGGAGATGTGTTCCAAATTAGTGTCCGAGAGGGGAGGAAGGGAGATGTGTTCCAAATTAGTGTCCGAGAGGGGATGACAATTAACCTGCCTTTAAGTTAGACGTAGGTAGGAAGGGGAAAATGTTCCGGGCAGTGTGAAATGGCATATGATAAGGCATGACGATATTAGGAGTGTATCAGAGGAGCTGAACACATTACAGAATGAGAGGTATATTGTAGAGATGGGGAAAGGCAAACAACGAGACTAGAATAGCATGCAAGACTCTGTAAGCCCAACTAAGGAATTCCAAATTTGATACTGAATCCACTATCATACCTAATACAGAGGAGACCTACTGTCAGATCAGTTTTTATCAAGACCACAGTTATGGAGAACAGATCGGAAAGAGTAAGAGTAGAGGCAGAGAGAACTGTTAGGAAGCTAGTGCAGTGACCCCAGCTAGAAGTAAAGACAGCCTGAAAAGGAAATTGACAGAGTGAATTTGTCAGAAGAGAGGGAGCTTTGAAATATTTTTTGTAGACGTACCGTGGTAGGGTGAGTAGACAGAGATGAGAGAGAAGTACTTTGAATAATTCCTAACTGTTTCACTTGTCCACACTGGATGGATAATGAAACTGTTCACCAAAAGAAGAAACAGGAAGTCAAGAAGGAAGGAGGAAAAAGTTCAATTCGATTTAGAATACATTGAATTTGAGGGCCTATACAATACCCAAACATAGGTTACCAGTAGGAAATAAGTTCTATGGGCTTAAAGCTTGGTATAAGATCTTGGAAAACCATCCAAAATATTCTAGTTGCCTTGGTAATTCCTAAAGTAATTTCACTGATATGTTTTTATCTGCCTCTGAATATGTGGTTCCCCTGGGCCTTTCAGTATTCCTTTCATGTTATTTAAAAGATAGGGAGATTGCTTAAAAACATTTATTTTCTAAATTAAAAGTTTTCACTGTAAATACACTCTTTTCTCCCTAGCACTAGCACTTAAAATTAATGGTCCATTTGAAATATTTACGTGAATCAAACATTTGAAGTTACCAACATTATTTCAAATCCTGGCTTGTTTTGTCATAAGAAACAAAATTCTGAGTTAACATTTATGAGATCATCCAAAGAACACAAGTTTGTTTTATTTTAAATCTCAATACAGATCCGTCACTTTAGAGAACTAGAGGCTGTCACAGAATGTTGCAAAGGAAAAAGGAAAATAAAGAGAGAGAGACTTAGCGATGGCTGGTTAAAAATAGACCTTACTTTTTTTTTCTTTTTTGGATCCTACACAGTAAGATTTTTCTGTCCCATTTAGTTGATTATGCACTATTTGGTGATTAAACTTGATAGATGACAGACAGAGAAAAACTACTTGGCTTAGCCTAATTTAATCCTTGTATCTGAAAAACAAGACCACATTCCAAACATCATACCACAAGACTGATTTTTACATTAGCTCCGTGTCCTATGCTAGCTCAATAGTCTGGACATGTATAGAAGTTGCCAAAGGAAATGTGGGTGAGAAGAGGATTCACATTTATATGCTGGGGCTTGGTATTTATTTTCTAGTTTAGTCCTAGAAAAGAAAATTTGTGAAGTACTTATCATTATCCCCATTTTACAGAAGAAGTAATTCATGTTTCCAATAGTCAAGTAACTTCCTGAGCACCACACACCTATTAGAAATGGAGTCAGAATTACAGTCTTGAACCTCTTGATTCTTCTTAATGCATTATAGTCCTATATTACATTGGCAACTATGGCAATACTAGGAGAGATGTGTGAACATACATGGCTCATTTATTGCCACATATGCAAAGATAGAATGTCTCCGTATTATAATATATAATGTGGCAATGGAGTTGCTTTGTGTAATTACTTACACCTTTAAGTTCATCTGCTTAAAATAAGTTTTTACCTTTACCTTTACCTCTTTGGAAAACTGTCACAATGAGATGATGGATCTCTGTCCTCTAAGTTAAATTGGAGGGGTCAGGGCAGGGGGAAGTAACCTGCCTAAGTGCCTATGAGAGCTTCTTATGATACTCATAACTTGTTTTTCCCTCTCTGCCAATCTAACACATAACAATTACAGAAGATTTAGAAAATATAGACTATCAACAAAACTCAAATATATTCATCATCTGAAAATAGGTATTTTTATAACCTGACAAATATTCTTGTATTCTTGTTACACACGTGGGCACACATACTCACACACATGCATATTATTTTAACCTAAATCAAGCTCCTCCGATTTTATTACCTTTAATTTTCTGTCTTAACTTTACAAATTAGTAAAATCTTCAAATGTTGAGGCAGTCAATTTTAACCAATATAGTAAATAATCAAACACAGTTTGGGCTGACAAAGAGGTGAACCATGCTTTATTTTGGCCCAAAGAGTGACTTTGCCAGCTGGGTTAATGGTCCTGGATCTGGTCTGCTACTGTTTACGAGGCAGTGTCTCTGACTAATAACCTGTGATCTGATCACTATCATCACGCCATCTGTAGACACAATAGAATGCAAATAAAATACCTACTGAATCTATATTGGGCAGGCCTTCCTCTGCGAGGCATACATTTAGGAATTTTTGTGTTTTCCTCCTATCTACAACCACAATATGCTTTTATTCTTATTGTAACCAGATGCAACACTTTATTCCATACCAAAAGCAAGAGCCCAGATCTTTTTAGTATTGCATTGACCAGTATACTTTCTATAATAATAAAACATTAGAATCAGAAGGGACTTAATTCAAGTGGCTCTTTTTTCAGGTGATAAAACTAAGACATGAAAGAAAGGAAAAGTAGAAATTTGTTTATTAAATACTTATAACATATACCAGAAGCTATACATGTTTATTTCATTCGAAATCACAAGTTTGTGAGTTAGATATATGATTGCCCCCAATTTATAAGAAACTAAAGCTCACTGGAAACACACGACTATTAAAAGGTGGAGCCAGGATTCAAACAAGAGTCTTTCTGACTCAGCCTTCCCCTGAAACATCCTGCTTTTCTAGAAAGAGGTGACTTATCTAAACTAGATAGCTAGAAGGAAGCAGGCCAAGAGCTACAATCCCGTGTCCTATTGCCTCATCTGGTGCCCATATCTCTATAGTCTATTGTTGAATAGGAGACCCAGATGGGATTCAAGCCCATGGTTTTTGCCTCTAAGATCACTTTGCAAGTAACAAGGCCCAGCAGCATGCCACACAAAGATATGTTCAGATTTATATCACCCTTTTGTACATTGAACATGAATTCAAATTATTAGAACCTTTAGGTTTTAAAGTATGACATTAATTACACCCACTATATTGAAAATGAATCATGTAGAAAGTGCAAAATTCAAATGAATAAGGTTTAACATTATCTGAACTGTTAAACAAGATTGGAAAACTGACTTGCATATCTAAACCAGGCATGTTCAACATTTAAATAATAGAAAGCTGTTTGGGTTTATGTTCAACTCAGTTCAACATACAAAGCCTGAAATACAGTTTCCTTTCTGCATCCAGCGTGTTTTAACAGCCAGCCCCCAGCCACTCTGCACAGCATCTACTTTAAGAAGCTGGGAAGAAGGAAGCAATGAACATTTGTTGCCCGCCTACCATTTGTCAAGTTCCGTGTTAGGTGTTTTACATTTATTATATAATATTTTATCCTCCAAAGGCCCAGTGAGAGACATGATTTTATATCTTGTTTACAGATAAGGAAATAAATATTGGAAAGCTCACTTTTTTCTAAAATCTAATAAGCATTAAGCTCGGGAACTATGCCAAGGTTTAATTTCACAGTGACAGCCTTTACTGGGAGCTGGCCAGTAATAATAGTTTTAAAATAATAACTCTCTATTGGGACTTTTTCTGCCAAAGACTACATGGAGTACATGTTTGAATCCTCACAGCAACCCTAAGACATACACACAATGTGAGGCCCATCTTACAGATGTGATAGATGCACAGGAGTTTGGTGACTTGCGGGAAATCACACAACTATTGAATATGGAGTTTGGATACAAACACAGGAAGGCTACCTAACCTCAAAGCCTGTGCTGTTAACTTATATTTCATATTCTTTGAAAGGTGAATAATAATCCACATTATAGTGTTTATATATTCATACAAGGTGAAAATTACAACGTCCCGGGGTGGACAGAGATGCAGAAAAAAAGAAAGATACTGCCTTCTCACAGTTCTGCTGGATTGTGGATGGGACTAAAAAACTTTAGTCATAGAGGATGGGCAGAATTTAGACATGCAAAGAGGGGAGGAAGAAGAAGAGAAAGGCTTTCCTGTGAAAAGATTTGTACTGTCATTCGATAATGTTTGTTTAATTTTTGTTTGGATCATCTGTCTTTCTTTAAAGATTTTATTTATTTCTGGAGAGAGGGAAAGGGAGGGAGAAAGAGAGGGAGAGAAACATCCATGGGACAGAGGAACAGGAATCAATGGCTTCTCACATACGCCCCGACCAGCCACCAAACCAGTAACTTTTTGCTTTGTGGGATCACACCTAACCAGCTGAGCCACATCAGTCATGGATCTTCTGTCTTAAAATTTGCTAAATGATTCATAAAACTGGTTAATACAATGGAACCTCAGTTTTCAAACTTAATTCATTCCAGAACACTGTTTGAGAAACAATTGTTCCAAAACTGAATCTCCTTTGTATGTCACCTGAGAGACATATGACTGGTCATATAGATATCAACATAAAAGGGTTGTTGAGTAGAGAATTGAACCCCAAAGTTTTGTTACATAACCAAGACATTTTTTTTTCTGTGAACAATTTTGTCAAGAACCAAATTATTCAACAACCAAGACATTTGAGAGTCAAGCTTTGACTGTATTTGGATTTTCTGATAGACGTAGATAGCATCTAAGCATTCATGGTTGATGTTCTGATGTCACTGAGAGCTCATATGCATTACTGATCTAGTGCTGCATATCACATTACCCCCAAATTAGTGGCTTAAGACAACAAGCATTATCTTGCAGTTTATGTAGGTCAGGAATTAGAGAGTGTCTTCCCTAGGTGGTTCTGGCTCAGGGTTTGAAGTGGCAGTTCAAGACTGCAGTCATCAAATGCTTGACTGGGACTTCCAAGACGGCTCACACACATGGTGCTTGGCAGGAAGTCTCAGTTCCTTGACACATGACCCTCTCCTTAGGTTTTTTGGGTGTGTCCATGTCATTGCAGATGGCTTCCCCCAGAACAAGAGACAAAAAGAGAATGCGAGGCACAAGTCAGAGTGTATTTTATGACCTGGCTTTGGAAGTGACACATCATCATTTGTACCATATTCTACTAGTTACAGAGACCAACCCTGATTCAGTATGGGAGGGGACTTCACAAGGGCATAAATAGAAAGAGTTGGGCACCATTGCAGGCCATCCCAGAAGCTGGCTACAGCCACACACAAGTTTTTATGGGAGCAGAAAAATTTTTCAAGAAATGGAGAACACGGCTCCTATATCTGAACATTTCTTGTGAATATATTTCATACCTTCAAGTGGTTTTTAAATTAGGCACAATTTTACACAAACCAAAATGTAGTCCCACTGGGGGAAAGTCACTATGCCAAATTTGGGGTAGCAATTAAATGGTTTGACATTCATCTTTATGCAGGCATCAATCAAGAAAAGCTAGATATTCAAGCCTTAAAGGAAGAATCAGAACAAAGTAAAGGTTAGACACATATTGTTACAGAAAACAGAGCTGGCCTGAGTGCTAAGGCATGGGGCCCTCTCTTCAGGAAGCTTCCACCTTTGAGGTATGACAGCACACATTGTGGACCTCCCAATTCCACTAATTTTATTTATGTGAATGGTGCTCTCCTGAAGGTGCACAACATGAAAGACCTAAATTAAGTCTAAATTAAGACCTAAATTAAGCACCTAGCAGGGGTGCTGTGGAGCTAAAACACCAGGGAACAATGGTAAAAGCAAGACAGTCATCCCCTCCCCTTTGTTGACCTCATGCAATTAGTGAGATAGGAGAAATGATTAATATCAGAAATGTGTACAGTAGACAGCATCTTTAGTGACAACTTTAGGCAGTGAGCACTAAGATGTACCAATAACAACTCCTCAAATTCTTGGTTCTCTAGCAAAATAGGCATATGTGTAGAAAAGAAAAATATTGCAGCAGCTACACACTAAATTTAGTTGCAATAAAATGTTCAAAGCCTCTCTGGTATATTTTCATTAAACCTACTTTAGATATGCAAGCTACCACTGCAATTTTATTGGATTGATATTGTAGTTAATAGTCATCCTCATCAGTTACATTTTGTATTTTCTAGACGAATGATTTTCAAAACATCACTGTAATTAATGACATCTTACTCTGTTTAATTATGAGGTATAAAGGCTCTTATATTTTTAACTCAGATATGCAAAACAGTGACATACATAACTAATTTATCTGTACAGACAACATTCTTAATCTGTGTGACTCTGCACCCCACTCCCTCCAGCATTCTCCCCTTAGTTCATGTTCATGGGTCATACATATAAGTTCTTTGGCTTCTACATTTCCCATTCTATTCTTAACCTCCTCCTGTCTATTTTCTATGTACCATTTATGCTTCTTATTCCCTGTACCTGTTCCCTCATTCTCCCCACCTTCCCTACTGATAACCCTCCATGTGATCTCCATTTCTGTGATTCTGTTCCTGTTCTAGTTATTTGCTTAGTTTATTTTTGTTTTTGTTTTAGGTTCGGTTGTTGATAGTTGTGAGTTTGTTGTCATTTTACTCTTCATACTTTTGATCTTCTTTTTTTTAGATAAGTCCCTTTAACATTTCATATAATAAGGATGTGGTGATGATGAAGTCCTTTAACTTGACCTTATTTGGGAAGCACTTTAACTGCCCTTCCATTCTAAATGATAGCTTTGCTGGATAGACTAATCTTGGATGGAGGTCCTTGCCTTTCATGACTTTGAATACTTCTTTCTAGCCCCTTCTTGCCTGCAAGGTTTCTTTGGAGAAATCAGGTGATAATCTTATGGGAACTCCTTCCTTTACTCTTGCTGCTTTTAAGATTCTCTCCTTATCTTTCATCTTGGGTAATGTAATTATGATGTGTCTTGGTGTGTTTCTCCTTGGATCCAACTTCTTTGGGACTCTCTGAGCTTCCTGGACTTGCATACTTATTTCCTTCACCAGATTGGGGAAGTCTTAATTCATTATTTGTTCAAATAAGTTTTCAATTTCTTGCTCTTCCTCTTCTCCTTCTGGCACCCCTAAGATTCAAATGTTGGAATGTTTAAAGTTGTCCCAGAGGTTCCTAAGCCTCTCTTCATTTTTTTGAATTCTTGTTTCTTCATTCTGTTCTGGTTGAATGTTTATTTCTTCCTTTTGTTTCAAATTTTTGATTTGAGTCCCAGTTTCCTTCCCTTCACTGTTGGTTCCCTGTATATTTTCCTGTATTTCACTTTTCACAGCCATCACTTCTTCCTCTATTTTGCAACCAAGTTCAATCATTTCTGTGAGCATCCTGATCACCAGGTTTTTTAACTCTGCATCTGATAGCTTGGAGATCCCCTCATTGCTTAATTCTTTTTCTGCAATTTTGATTTGTTCTTTCATTTGGGCCATATTTCTTTGTCTCAGAGCCTTAGGTATTCGCCAGGATGTGACAGCCCAGTTTGCTGCATTGTGGCGCTGTATGTCAGGGAGGGGTCAGAAAGGGAACAGTGCCACTTGCTCAGCTCTCATCCCCCCATTCAGTTACTTTCCCCATTTCCCACAAGTGGGTTGTGCACTTTCAGGTGCTGCCCTGGTGCTTGTTCCCAAGTGGGTGAGCTTTTGTATGTTCCAGGATCCCATGGGCCCCTCCAACGGACTCTTCTGTGAGACTGGGAGTTTCTCCTGCTGCTGTCACCACAACCACCACAGGTTTTTACAGCGAGAGGTTTTGAGGCTTTAGTTTCCCGCACTGGAACCCTGGGTTGCATCGTCTTTCTCACTCCCAGTTGTTCCTCCTGTATTATCTGCACGTGAATGAGGGAATTCCCAGTCCAGTCACTGCCTGATCATGCATTGAATGTTTCTTTTTTACTTCTTGGTTGTCAGACTTCCATACAGTTCCATTTTCTGGAAGTTCTGGTTGTTTTTAAATTGATTGTAATCCTTCTTTTGATTGTGCAAGGAAGTGAAGTATATCTACCTACACCTCCATCTTGGCCGGAAGCTCCTAATTTTTTTATTTTTCTTTGCATATGTTTTTTGTTTTAGGTTTTGTTGTTGTTATTATTTGTTTGTTTTTGAACTGGTCTCTTTATCCCAAATATTTTACTAGGCATTTCCTAAGAATAAGGATGGTCTTTTCCATAACCTCAGCACAGTTATCAACTGCAGTAAATTTAACATTGACACTTTATTTTTTTTAAGATTTTATTTATTAATTTTTTTAGAGGGAGGAAGGTAAGGAGAAAGGTAGGGAGAGAAACATCAGTGTGTGGTTGCCTCTCATGCACCACTACTGGTGACATGGCCCCCAACCCAGGCATGTGCCCTGACTGGGAATCAAACTGGCAACCCTTTGGTTTGCAGGCAGGCACTCACTCCACTGAGCCATACCAGCAAGGGCAACACTGACACTTTAATGTGCTCTTTGAATTTCAATTTTGCCAGTTAATCCAAGTAGGTCCTTTACAGTACTTTTCCCCTATAGGACAGGATCCAGTCTAAGGTCATTTAAATCTAATATCAAGGCTCACAGTATAAAGGACACATGGACATAACCAAGGGGGAGTGTGAGAGAAAAGGAGAGAGGTGGGATTGGCTGGGGTGGGGGGGAGTGATGGGGGGAAAATGCAGACAACTGTAATTGAACAACAATAAAGTAATAACATCTTTTAAAAATTAAAAAAATAAATAAAATCAGGGTTCAGTCCAGAGTCTCATCTAGGGTCAGATATCTTTTTCTTTCTTTTATCTGTAAATTTCAACAGGCTGAATTTGTGTCTTAGAATACTGATGTTTTTTTTGTTTGTTTTTTTTTTAATATATTTTATTGATTATACTATTACAGTTGTCCCATCTCCTCCCCCCACCCCCCTCCCTGTACACCCCTTCCCCCCACACTCCCCCTCTTTAGTTCA
>VMDR010024176.1:0-15168 GCA_007922815.1 Macrotus californicus | reverse complement strand
ATAAGTCCCTTTAACATTTCATATAATAAGGGCTTGGTGATGATAAACTCTTTTAACTTGATCTTATCTGGAAAGCACTTTATCTGCCATTCTATTATAAATGGTAGCTTTGCTGGATAGAATAATCTTGGATGTAGGTCCTTGCTTTCATGACTTGGAATACTTCTTTCCAGCCCCTTCTTGACTGCAAGGTTTCTTTTGAGAAATCAGCTGACAGTCTTATGGACACTCCTTTGTATGTAACTGTCTCCTTTTCTCTTGCTGCTTTTAAGATTCTCTCTTTATCTTTCATCTTGGGTAATGTAATTATGATGTGCCTTGGTGTGTTCCTCCTTGGGTCCAACTTTTTTGGGACTCTCTGGGCTTCCTGGACTCCCTGGAAGTCTATTTCCTTTGCCAGATTGGGGAAGTTCTCCTTCATTATTTTTTCAAGTAAGTTTTCAATTTCTTGTTCTTCCTTTTATCCTTCTGGCACCCCTATGATTCAGAAGTTGTCCCAGAAGAAAGCCTCTCTTATTTTTTTGAATTCTTGTTTCTTCATTGTGTTCTGGTAGAATGTTTATTTCTTCCTTCTGCTTCAAATTGTTGATTTGAGTCCTGGTTTCCTTCACGTCATTGTTGGTTGACTGTACATTTTCCTGTATTTTACTTTGCATAGCCTTCACTTCTTTCTCTGTTTTGCAACCATACTCAATCATTTCTGTGAGCATCCTGATTACTAGTGTTTTGAACTCTGCATCTAATAGGTTGGCTATCTCTTCTTTGCTTAGTTCTATTTTTGGAGCTTTGATCTGTTCTTTCATTTGGGCCATATTTTTTGTCTTGTCGTGCCTGTTACATGTAAGGGGCAGAGCCTTAGGTGTTCACCAGGGTGGGCAACCCATGTTGCTGCATTGTGGCGCTGTATGTGGGGAACGGGTCTGAGAGGGAACAGTGTCACTTGCTGGGCCCTGGGTGGCTTTCAGTCACTTTCCCCTCTACCCACAAGCAAACTGGGCCCTTCTGGTGCTGATTCCTGGGTGGGTGGTTTTGTGTACGTTCTAGGACCCTGTGGGTCTCTCCAATGAACTCCCCTGTGAGGCTGGGAGTTTCTTCCGCTGCCACAATTCTCACAGGTTTTTACAGTCAGAGTTTTTGAGGTTTTATCTCTCCATGCTGGAATCCTAGGTTACGTGGTCTGTCTCACTCCCTAGTTGTTCCTACTGGTTTATCTGCATGCAAATGTGGGACTGCCCCATCTACCAGCCACCACCTGGCCCAGTCCACCAGCTGCCGCCTTGCAAAGTACCCTCTTGGTCCGTCCATGTTGGTGCCAATGGTAAGACTATTCTTTTTTATGGTCAAGTAATATTCCATTGTGTATATGTAGTGCAACTTTCTTATTCACTCTTCTATTGATGGGCACCTGGATTGCTTCCATAGCTTGGTCATTGTAAATAACGTTGCAATGAACATAGGGGTGCATATATATTTTCAAATTAGTATTTTGGATTTCTTCGAATATATTCCCAGTAGTGGAATCACCGGATCATAAGACAGTTCCATTTTTAGTTTTTTTAGGAAACACACACTGTTTTCCACAGTGGCTGTACCAGTCTACATTCCCACCAACAGCGCACTAGGGTTCCCTTTTCTTCACATCCTTGCCAGCACTTGTTTATTGATTTACTAATGATAGCCATTTGGACAAGCATGAAGTGGTATCTCATCATGGTTTTAATTTGCATTTGTCTGATGATTAGTGACAGTGAACATCATTTCATATGTCTTTATGTCCTCTTTGGAGATTCCACTGGTTTTCTTGAAAACTGTGAGGTTTGTGAGTGCTGGTGGAAAGAAGGCTAATTAAGGATATTCTGCAGATTGGATTGTTCTCCTTGGCTCTCAGTAGTAGAAAGCATGTATTCCTTTACATCAAGTCTACCCCTCCCACCCCTCACCCCCAATCCCAGCATATGCTAAATGTTTTTACTAAAACAGCCTCAGGATAGGCTCCTGATTACTCTAGACACCAATAAGGAGAGGGTAAGAAATTCCATTTTGAGAATTTTTAAAATAGAAAATATCATTACTTCAATCCCTGAGACATCAATTCTTAATCTCCTAAATCTCCTGTTCTACCTTAAGTCATTACCACCTTGAATTAACCATGTCTGCTGTTTATTAGAATTTCATAGCCTTGAGAATTTGATAAAAAACTTTATTTCCTCCTTTCTCTTTATCAGGGGTGTCAAACCCATTTTCACCGGGGGCCACATCAGCCTCACAGTTGCCTTCAAAGGGCCGAATGTAACTTTAGGACTGTATAAATGTAACTACTCCTTAACTAGGGGCAAGAGCTCGGCACTGCTGCTGGGTAGAAACAAGGTGGAGGGCTGGATTTGGCCCACAGGCCTTGTGTTTGCCACCTGTGCCCTAGATGGACTCAACAATCAGTGTCTGGAGGAATTCAAGCCTCTTTATTATACCAAATTCCCCCAAGTTAGACCTTGCTTTAACTTCTGAATTCATCCAATCCAGTCCCTTTGAGAAGGAAGTACTGTTGCCCTGAGCTGGCATCGGTGCTGACTCAGCCTTGCATTAGCCCACAGGCTGGTTTTGCATTGATTAGTAAAATTCAAGCAAGCCTGAAGAAACCCTTCATTCAATGCAAACAAGAATAGCCAGCTCCTTCCTTCCTTCCTTCCTTCCTTCCTTCCTTCCTTCCTTCCTTCCTTCCTTCCTTTCTCTCTCTCTCTCTCTCTCTCTCTCTCTCTCTCTCTCTCAGGGGGAGGGGTAGTACGGGAAGGGAAAGAAAATGTTACATTATCCCTACATAGCAGATTTTTTAAAAAAGGGTTTAAAAGAATCTAATTAATATCATTTATATAATCTCATCCCCCCAAAAAAAATTTTTTTAGAAGGAACCCAAAGGCTGAGGCCAAAGCAGTCACTTTGATGCTGGCTCTACCCAGTTTTTAGACAACATTCCTGAGTCCTCTTTGCAGACAGAGAGCACCTTAGGAAAATACCCAGCAAATGGAAGACACAGTAAGGTCTTTACAGAACTTCTCTATAAGGGGGTAGATAAAATAAAGACACGAAGGCAGAGGAACACTTTAATAATAACAAAGCAAGCTACTGAAGACCAAATGCAAAATACATACTTGCTTCTTGGGGCAATGAGGAGCAGAATGAAAGGGTCAGGTGAGTTAACCAGGGAGGGCTTCCTGCAGGAGACACCAGTTTGAAGGAGAGTTTTGAAGGTGGTATAGGGAAAGTGCCTAGGGAAAAGGAGGCAGGGCAATCACTCTGGGAACTAAGAGGATGCTGTGGATTATCTAGTCAACAGGTCTGCTTTTCCTACTACTTATTACACTTTTTTATTGCATTTATTTTTGTTCTGGTCTAAACAATGCAGACTGCTTTGTCTGCCTAGACCTCATTTCCGATGTATCCTTGATTGGTTTTGCAGGTGTTTATAGTTACACTATAAAGTGTCTTTATTTAAGAAACAAAAACAAAAACAAAGCCAGAGAGTACGAATGTGTAATGTGAAACCTTAGTTCTGGATAAAAATGGCAAGATGTGAACTATGCTACCTCTTTTTAGTAATTACTCATTTCTGACAAAAAAAAACAAATGAACAAACAAACCAACAGCCCAGAAGGCTTAATTTACCCCAGGACAATTTAAAAACACTGTTGCAGTTAATTCACTCCCAACTCTGCTCCCCAAAGAATGTTTTTGTTTGTGTATTTGTTTGTTTTTATTTTCTTTTGCTTTCTCATTTGAGTCCTCACTTTAAACGCTATATATCATTCCTGACTCATGGCTGTGTAGACAGACATTCAGGGGAAATTAAATCTGGATACAGTTAACACTAAAGGCAACCATGCTTTGTTCTCTCTGGGAATATCATGCATGGAAAAGAGCGATAGATTATATTTCTTAAATGTGGACAAATTACAGATGCGTTCTGTGTGTGTCTAGATCCTTTCTTAAGGCACTCATCAAAAAATAAAGCCAGATATAATTAACAAACAAACAAAACTATCCGCCTGCTGTTCTGACTTGTTATCATAAGTGTTATTTCTCCTTACACACAGCTTCCTGTCAGCATCCTGCTGTTTCTTTAATAAGACTTCTGTACTGGGGAAGAAAAAGCTCTCTGCATTAAAATTAAGCCTTGACTGTCGTCACTTCTCTTCCCACTCATCTGTACTCAGATCCAATTTGCTTGGAGGCTGAAAGGAGGTAAAATGTCAAAACCATCGCCGAGAGAGAGGATGGACCTCTCTGCTCACAGACTCAGCTGAAGGACCGAGGCCACCGTTAGACTCATGACAAATGCCCTCTTTCCTTACTGCTGAGCTCAGGTGGTGCTTATGGCCACCAGAGTACGGGGAAAACCTATTCAGGTTCCTGGGGCTGGTTTCTTACCTGGACGATGATGTTTTAGAACCTCTGAGCGAGTTCCGGAGCCTCATACGAGGGCACCACGCAGACAGAATTCTGACCCCAAAGATGGTCTGTTGGGTTTGGTGAGAACAGGAGACCAAAGGGAGAGAACTGGGGAGTCTGTGGGAGCAGCAAACAGAGCAGCACAAATAATGCTGTGTGTTCAAAATACAGATTATGGTTTTCCTCCTTTGGATTTCTAAAAATAATTTTAAAAATAATTCCATAGCATGAAGAGAAGGTAAAACAGAGTAATGAACTCCTATATATCCATCACCCATTTTTTCCAATAAAAATTTCAGTGGAGATTTTAATAGAACTTGACAAATGGATTTAAAAATATACGCAGAACAACAAAGGGCCACGAATGCCTGAGGCAGTTTAGACCCCCTGACCTTTCATATCACTGGTCATGCGGCTTGGACCCTCCCCTGAACTTTTCTCCCCTGGCATGTTGCTAGTCATGTGGTAGACCCCCACAGAGGAGGAACAAGGCTGCCTCATAGGTCTCCCATACAAGTCCTTGCACAACCTGCCCTTAAGCATTAAGCCCTGGAGATATAATATCTGGGCCTCAGTTGTGCTTCAGCTCCAGGCCCAGAAAAGCAGCAAGGCCAAGCTGGGCAAGGCTGACATCAGCACTAATGAGCCCCTGCACTGGCACCACCCAATCAGTAGAGATCACCTAGAAAGCCTGAAGACAAAGGATCTCTCTCTCACGACTTTCCTTCTTTCTTCCCTGAAGATGCATGCCTTTGCTTTCTTTCTCCTAAGCTCCAAGGACCCTTCTTTTGCCTCTGTAACTTGTTTCCTGAGCCATGCAGCTCAGCTGGCTCACTTCTTCCATGGCTTACTTGTTCTACCTCTGTGACTTTCTAAATAAACTTTTGCTTGTATTTGGGGCTCGACTCTCAACCCTTTCTTAGCAAAACTCAAGGACCAAGTTCTAACATCTGCGCTGTTTGCCTTTAACAATTTCATCTCTAAATATGTTTAGTTTATATCTCTAAAAAATAAAGATTAAGTATATATATATATATAGAGAACCATAGTACTATTAACATTCCTAAAAGTAATTAATAATTAATTCCACATATAATCAAATATCCAATGTTTAAATTTCTAGCTGTCTCATAAATGAATTTTTAAAAATACAGTTGACTCTTGAACAACATGGGTTTAAATTTTACATGGATTTGTTTTCAATAAATACTGTAAATGTATTTTCTCTTATGGGTTTCTTAATAACATTTTCTCTCTCTGGCTTACTTTATTATAAGAATACAATAAATAATACACGTAACATACAAAATGTGTGTTAATAGACTGTTTATGTTATTGGTAAGGTTTCTGGTCAATAGTAGGCTATTAGTAGTTAAACTTTGTTGTGGGGTCAGAAGTTATATATGTGGGTTATTGACTGTGTATGGGGCTGGTGTCCCTAACCCCACGTGGCTCAAGAGTCAACTGTCCTTTGTTTGATCAAGACTCAAATACAGTCCCACAATATGATTGGTGGATATGCTTATTAAGTTTTTAAAAAATAAACTGTTTATTTTGGAATAATGATAGATTTACAGAATTGTAAATACAGTACAGAGAGTTCTTGTGTGCCCTTCACCCAGTTTTCCCTAATGTTTCCCTAACAACTTATATAATCAAGGAATATTTGTCAAAACTAAGAGATTCACAAGGTACATTGCTATTAACTTACTTGGAGGCTTTATTCAGATTTCACCACTTTCCCCGCCAACGTCCTTTTTCCCTTCTAGGACCCAGGTCAGGTACCGCAATGCATTCAGTCATCATGATCCCTTAGGCTCCTCTGGTTGGTGACAGTTTCTCAATCTTTTTTTTTTTAATGACCTGATACTGATCATATATTTTGTAAACATTCCTCAGTTTGAATTTGTCTGATCAGACTGGGGTTATAGGTTTAGGGAAAGAATACACAGAGGGTAAATTGTCCTTCTCATGGGCACTATATCAAGGGGTTTACAAATATGTTATTGTTACTAGAAAGGGAAGAAATTTCACCCAGAATTCAGAGAGTCCTTGTAAATGGACAGTTACTAGCTTACACTGGCGGTGATTAAAATCTTCTGGCTGACATTGGCTCCACATGACCAGGGTCCTCAGGTTTTCACATGGCAGGCTGGGAGCAGAAGGGAACAAAGACATAACAATCATCTCCCTCTTGAACACTGCTTTACATTTTACCACGTATCTTTGCCTATGTTACTTAATGTCACTGCTGAAATACTCAAAGGCAAAGTGGGAAGCGTTGCCTTTCCCCAGATAAGAAAATTGAGAAGACTGAGAGGTTCTGTGGCTTGGTCACCTGAGTAGCTGTGGATGCAGATGAGATTAGAAAACAGGTACTCTTCCTGTGCCTGCTGTTGTCAGATAGGTTCAAGCTAATGTGCCTTGAAGACTTTTTGCTTTGGTGTCAAACCTCTTAGGAGGATTGATTAATATTAGAATTTAAGGTTATAGCCCCTAGTTCCTCATAGTGGACAGTCCAAATGCTGAATGAGAACATGGGATTTGTGTGGCCATATCAATACATATGTTGAATAGTAAGCCTGGGTGGGGTAGGCAGGGGAACATGCCTCGCTCTGACCGATGAGGTTCAAGCAGCAGCTGTGACCTTCTCAGCCCAGGGTCTTGGTCAGGAGGACCAACAGCTGACAATGTCACCTTACCATTGGCCATGGGAGGTGCTCTTAGGTTCTGAGCCTTCCCAAGGGTGGGGTCAACTTGGAGCCCACATAGCTCAGCTTCCTTGGGGCAGAATGATACTTCTCAACGCGGTCCCGGTAGTTTCCATTGTACTCCCATCATACATGTGAATGGAGCAACAGCAAAGCATGGGCTGCAAAGCGGGGGTGGGGGGGATAGATGAGTGATTCACCCATGCCCTCCTGAGAAGAAAAAGCCGGCACTTAAACACATCGTTCTTTTTTTTAAAGGTTTTATTTATTGATTTTTAGAGAGAGGGGGAGGGAGGGAGATAAAGAGGGAGAGGAATATTGATGTGAGAGGGAAACATCAATCTGTTGCTCCCGGCTGGGGACTGAATGCTCATCCCAGGCATCTGACTCAATGGGGACCGAACCTACAGCCCTTTGCTTTGCAGAACGCCGTCCAGCCAAGCCTCACAGGTCAGGGCTTAAACACATCTTAAAGTCACTGATGTCACTGATGATGCCGACACTGGAGTGCTATTGGAGTGGGGCCCTCTTGTTAATAGGGAGGGACTGCAAAGTGGGTGAAAAGCTCACACTAATGAGAGTGACTTTGAGTATACCTTTAGTTTCACAAGTAGGATTCTGCTGCTTTAGTCTTGCTTGGTCCACGGGCAGTGTAACTTAATGATGCTTCACCCTGAGTGTGCTTCAATTCAGCTGTGGTAAAGTATTTCAAGAAAACTCTAGTTGGTCTTCTGGATTCTCGGACTATTAATATTTTTAATGGCGACAATAAAAGCTGGAGGAACTCCAGTCTCAGCAAGGGTTTTGAGATAGGTATAATAATGAGGCATGCAGAGCCCTGGGTGGTAGAGCCTCCAGGGTTTTGTTCTGCCCCTGGCTGTTTCTGTGTCCTTGATCTTGCCACCTAACCTCGCTTTCTGCATTCCAATGGAATGTACACATAAAACTCTCTTTGACCTGCCTAATAGGTATGTTTTGAGAAAAAGCTGATTGGGAGTATAGAATGTGGGGGAAGTATGAAAGGAATAGAAAAGGAAAAAAGTTACATTTGGAAACAGAAATTACTTAATAACAAACAGTGACAGAATGCCTGCACACTGGAGTTTTATAGTCAGAGGGAGGGTTTATTTGGCATTTTGAATTTGTTTTTTTTCAGTGAGCAGAGGCTATTTGGGGGAGTTGAGAGGAAAGAGAAAAGGAAAAGAAATTTAAAATGCCAAGAATAATCTATGTAGAGCTCTCTACCAAGAATGCTACTGATTTGCAACTCTTCTTACTCATATAAAAAGATCTTTCTACTATGGTTATTCATACCACGTCTGTTTTCCACGTTGTTTCATGATTTGAGCTTCCTTCTCCCACCCCATTCCCCCAGCAACTGTCTAAAGCTAAACAAGCAAAAACATCTAGACTGTTGGCCCTCTGATACCTTAGAACAATGAATGACCTAATTTTTTCCACAAGTCCTCTTACTACTGAGCCTGGGTGTCTCACCTTTTTAGCCTTCCAAACACTGGCTTATCTTGGAGCCCTTATGAAACACTGTGCCTAAGAATAACTTGGTGGTTTAGAAACAAATAGACTAAGTCCCGTGTAAGCCTCCCATGAACGGCATTTCTAATTCCCTCTTGGAAGCTTAGGCTTGGATCAGCGTCAGGGCTCACCTGCTGAGTTTAATTTTCCCCTTCACCCGCTTTGGTCAGGATCCTGCTTCCTCTGACCTTTCTTCCAGTTCCAGAGAACACCAGGGTCATGGCAAAATGTGGACACCCTGGTGAATCTGGCCAGAGGATGTTGCTCTGTCCCTTCTGATCCAGGCATTGAAGGTTCCTAACTGGGTGAGGAGAAAGGTTAACCTCAGGGCAACCAGAGGGGCCAACGTTGCTCCTATTGCTCATGGAGTAGACCCAGATCTTGCTGAGCTGAGGGGTTAATACATCAGCGGGGTCTTTTTTTTCAAAAAAATATTGTATTGATTATGCTATTACAGTTGTCCCATTTTCTTCCCTTTATTCCCCTCCACCCTGCAAACCCTTCCCCACCCACATTCCCCCTCTTTAGTTCATGTCCATGGATCATATATATAAGTTCTTTGGCTTCTACATTTCCTATACTATTCTTAACCTCCCCCTATCTATCTTCTACCTACCATTTATGCTTCTTATTCCCTGTACCTTTTCCCCCATTCTCCCCATTCATTCCCCTGATGATAATCCTCCGTGTGATCGTCATTTCTGTGATTCTGTTCCTGTTCTAGTTGTTTGCTTAGTTTGTTTTTGTTTTGTTTTAGGTTCAGTTGTTAATAACTGTGAGTTTATTGTCATTTTACTGTTCATATTTTTGGTCTTCTTTTTCTTAGATAAGTCCCTTTAATATTTCATATAATAAGGGCTTGGTGATGATAAACTCCTTGAACTTGACCTTATCTGGGAAGCACTTTATCTGCCCTTTCATTCTAAATGAAAGCTTTGCTGGATAGAGTAATCTTGGATGTAGGCCCTTGCCTTTCATGACTTGAAATACTTCTTTCCAGCCCCTTCTTGCCTGCAAAGTTTCTTTTGAGAAATCAGCTGACAGTCTTATGGACACTCCTTTGTAGGTAACTGTCTCCTTTTCTCTTGCTGCTTTTAAGATTCTCTCTTTATCTTTCTTCTTGGGTAATGTAATTATGATGTGCCTTGGTGTGTTCCTCCTTGGGTCCAACTTTTTTGGGACTCTCTGGGCTTCCTGGACTCCCTGGAAGTCTATTTCCTTTGCCAGATTGGGGAAGTTCTCCTTCATTATTTTTTCAAGTAAGTTTTCAATTTCTTGTTTTTCCTCTTCTCCTTCTGGCACCCCTATGATTCGGATGCTGGAACGTTTAAAGACATCCTGGAGGTTCCTAAGCCTCTCTTCATTTTTTTGAATTCTTGTTTCTTCATTGTGTTCTGGTTGAATGTTTCTTTCTTCCTCCTGGTCCACACCATTGATTTGAGTCCGGGTTTTTTTCCCATCACTGTTGGTTCACTGTACATTTTCCTTTATTTCACTTAGCTTAGCCTTCATTTGTTCATCTAATTTGTGACCAAATTAAACCAATTCTGTGAGCATCCTGATTACCAGTGTTTTGAACTGTGCATCTGATAGGTTGGCTACCTCTTCGTCACTTAGTTGTATTTTTTTCTGGAGCTTTGATCTGTTCTTTCATTTGGGCCATTTTTGTTGTCTTGGCATGCCTGTTACATATAAGGGGCGGAGCCTTAGGTGTTCACCAGGGTGGAGCATCCATATCACTGCGTTGTGACACTGTTTGTCGGGGAGGGATCCGAGAGGGAACAATGCCCCTTCCTCTGATCTCTGCCCGTTTTCAGTGACTTTTCCCACTGCCCACAAGCAAATTGGGCCCTTCTGGTGCTGGTTCCTGGGTGGGTGGGCTTGTGTACGCTCTAGGACCCTGTGGGTCTCTCCAACAAGCTCTCCTGTGAGGCTGGAAGTTTCTCCCGCAGCTGCCACCTCAACCCCCACAGGTGTTTTCAGTCAGAGGCTTTGAGGCTTTATTTCCCGCACTGGAACTCTGGGTTGCGGAGTCTGTCTCGCTCCCCAGTTGTTTCTCCTGGTTTATCCGCACGTGGGTGTGGGACGGCCCAGTCCACCAGCAGACACCTCGCCCGGTCCACTAGCCTTGCCTTGCCTCCCCCAGTCTGCTAGCTACCACCTTGCTGCGAGTCCTTTCTACCTGGCTGCCCATCTCCGCCCCTTGTACCAGTCTGGGTGAGTGTTTCCTCTTTAACTCCTTGGTTGTTGGGCTTCCATACAGTTCAATTTTCTGTCAGTTCTGGTTGTTTTTTGTTTTTAAATTTGTTGTTGTCCTTCTTTTGGTTGTGTGAGAAGGTGCAGTGTGTCTACCTATGCCTCCATCTTGGCTGGAAGTCCTACATCAGCAGGGTGTTAACAATTGCCTCCTCTTAGGGTTCCCTGTTCTATTGTTATCGAGGACACTGTCTCTGACTAGTCTTTGCTTGTCTCATTGGGGCGACAATGTGAGGGTTGGATAACCTTATTTGGTCATAATTTTGCCACCAGGTCAAGGCTTGTGTCTGCTCCCCTCCATCGATTTCATAGATATCTTTATTCCCAGTGCTTGGCAGGGCTCATGCCCACTCATAGGACACTTTCCAGGAGTGTTTCAACTTCCTAGAAGATTCAGTGGCACATCTTACATCCATCTTGAAGAGGTCTTACAAATTCCCTCTTGGTTATATACTTGCCAAGGAAGTGGCCTGGAGTAAAAAGAGAGCACAGGATAGAGAGTCAGGAGGTAGGAGTTCAAGTCCCATCTCTACCACTTGCTTTATGATTAAAGATATGTCCCTTAAATTATGAGGTTATTATTTTTCTTGCTTATAAATTGAGATAATCTCTAAAGGCCTGTCATAATAAACATAAAATTGATTTGGAGAAAAAGATGAACAATTTATAGCACTCTGGCAGTATCTTATATGTTTATGCATACAAGTACAAATAAGTTTGAGAAAAAAGATCCAGAAGATAAACCTCTTACATTGCTATTCTCACCTCTATGAAAACACGGAAACCAATGATTCTTAATGGAGTTCTGCTGCTCAGTATAACGTAAGGAAGGAAAACTCTTCCTGTGCAGTAGTCCTCCTGTAGCTGCAGGTTCACTTTCTTCAGTTTCAGTTACCTGTAGTCAACCACAGTCCAAAAATATTAAATGGAAAATTCCAGAAATAAACAATTCATAAGCTTAAAATTGCACACCATTCTTAACAGTGTGATGAAATCCTGCGGTATTTTGCCTGGGACGTGGATCATCCCTCTGCCAGCATCTCCACGCTGTACCCACTCGCTGCCTGCCTGCCCAGTAGTAGCCGTCTTGGTTGTTAGAGGGACTGTCGTGGTATCACCGTGCCTGTGCTACACTCACCCTCGTTTAACTTAATAATGACCTGAAGCACAAGGGTAGTGACTGCAGCAATTTGGATGTACCAAAGAGAAGCCATAAAACGCTTCCTTTAAGTGAAAAGGAGAGTGCAGCACAATAAGATATTTTGAGAGATACCACATTCACATAACTTTTGTTACAGTATGCTGTTATACTGTAATTGTTCTATTTTATCACCAGTTATTGTTGTTAATCTCTTACTGTTCTTAATGTATAAACTAAACTTTATCATAGGTATAAGTATATTACTGGAAAAAACAGAGTATGTATAGGGTTCGGTACTATCTGGGGTTGCAGGCATCACCGGGGGTTTGGAATGTGTCCCCTGTGGAGAAAGAGGGACTGTTGTATTGACCTGCTGGGATTAGGTTTCTAAAGACCACCAGTGGCCATGTTATTGCCTATAAGTAATATTAAGACTGAAAACTGAGTCCTTCCACCACAGCGATTTGTAGGGGGTCAGCTGTTATTAAACAATAGTGGTGATTTACCAAAATCTTTTCTCTCTGAACATTAGTCATAAAACACTGTTATTTATTTATGAATTTAAGGTAGATAAAGAGGTAGAAACACTTCCTTAAATCAGACAGAGCGTGAGCAGATGCTGGCCAAGATTTCCTTCCATCCGTGACCCCCTGCAGGCTGAGCCTCTGGGGCAAAGCAGGTAATTGTGTTGAATCATGCAAAATGGAGTGGCAGTTTGGTGAGGCACGCAAAATGTATTGAAAGCAGAGAGCTACTTATTTGACAGTAGTGATCCCAAACATCAAGTCTGCAATGATAAAAAACAAGGAATTACTCTTATGATATGCTCCTTGTCTTAAAAAAAAACTTTTTGCCAAAAGCACAACACATATTTCAGTTTTTTACGGTTTGCTAATCAGTATTAATTCATTAGTACAACATAAGTGAGTTTGGAATTTTCAGTCCTACAACCATGTAGTTGCATGAGGATCTTTATAAATGTTCTATAATCTTATCAAAATGTCTAAGATTACCCTCTACTTAAATTACAAAACTGAATTGCACATCAGAAGAGGGACATAAAATTGACTTTGTCTCTTTTACTAACCTTGTCGCCTGGAACAAGTCACTTCATCTATTTTGACCTCAGTTTAGGTAACGCCACTGTTGCAAGTTCACATCTTTAAGAACTCCCACAGTGCATTGTTAGGTAGAAAAAGTAGATAATAAATGATTTGTTCATGCATTTGTTAGCTTTTCTACAGAAATAATCACCCCCCCAATTATAATAGTAACTTATTCCTCATTCATATATCATTAATGGCTATAGGAAGCTGCCTTTCAGCTCCTGTTTCTTCTTACTCTGGGACCCGAACTGAAGAAGCAGTTTGTCACTCATGGCAGAGGGAAAGAGTAAGACAGCTCACAGACACACACAATGGCTCTAAAACTTCTGCTCAGTCATCACGTATGTTACCTCCAATAACAGACCATTGGCCAAGGCACACAACATGCTGGGCATGATGGTGGGGTGAGGATATATGAGGTCTGTCCAGAAAAAGTCCAGTCATTGTTAATATAATGAGAATGGTTTGTGTGACATTGACATAGTCTAGCAGCCAAGGAGAGTGGACTAGAATGCATATGTGTGAACAATGATGACTTCACTGTACTAGTCAGTGGGGGCGGTAGATGCCCTTGAATGAGCATGTGTCATGTGTGACCGTCACATTCAAAATGACTGAGTAGAGCAACAAATCTGCATCAAATTTTGCATTAAGGTTGAACATTCCTCCACAGAAACTACGGAGATGATTTGGAAGGCCACAGCTATGGGCAACTGGTAGCTTCATCAGACAACACGCTCACTCATGGATTATGTCTCATATAGAGTTTTTTGGGAAACATCACATCATCCAGGTGCCTCAGCCCCACTACAGCCCAGATTTGGTACCCTGTGAGTTCTGGCTTTTCCCAAAACTGAAATCACCTTTGGAAAGAAAGAAATTTTAGACTTTTGATGAGATTCAGGAAAATAAGATGGGGCAGCTGATGGCTATTCCAGCAAAGGATTTTGCAGAGTGTTTTGAACAGTGAAAGAAATGCTGAGAGAATGGTGTGAGGTCCCAAGGTGCCTACTTTGAAGAGGACTGAGGTGTCATTGTCCTATGTACAATGTTTCTTGTATCTTCTTCAATAAATGTCTCTATTTTTCATATTATGTGGCTGTATACTTCCTGGACAGATCAGGGATGTTATTTTCACAGAAAGCAGTACAAGACATTGGGCAACTGTTTGAAAACAATTCTCTTCAGAAATTATTTCTCCTAATGAGAAAAGGAGTACATAGTTGGGACCCATACATGATATATAACAATATTTTTATCTGTAAATATAAATATATAGAGTGAAAGCTTGAAATATTATTTATCAAAATATTCTTAGGCCAAGAGAATTGAAAACATATGTTCACATGAAATCTTGTACACAAGTGTTCATGTCAGTACTGTTCATAATAGCCCCAAAGTGGAAACAACCCAACTCTTTATCAACAAATAATGAATGGATTAAAAATGTAGTATGTCCATATAATGGAATATTGTTGGGCATAAAATGGGCAAAAAGAAGAATGAAGTACTAAGGATTTTTTGGGGGCTGTTGAAATCTTGCTTCCAGTTGTATAGTCTGTTTGGCTCAAATAAACTCTATTAAACTCATTAAAAAAAAAGAATGAAATACTGTTATATGCTACATCATGGATAAACCTTTAAAACATTAAGTGAAAGAATTCAGTCACAAAAGACCACATATTATATGGTTTTATAAAATTAAATGTACAGAATAGGGAAATCCATAAAGACAGGAAGTAGGGTTGTGGTTGCCGGGGACTTGAGGAACAGGGGATGGGAAGAAACTAATAGAATGGGAGTTTCTTTGGCATGATGAGAAAGTTCCGGAAGTAGATAATGATGATGGCCGTACAACATTGCGAATATACCAAGCACCTCTAAATTGCTCACTTTAAAAAGATAAATTTTATGGTGTATGAAGTATATTTCAATTTTAAAAAATTCACAGAAGTCATTAGATAGTGAAATTGTAGAT
>VMDR010024175.1:0-15161 GCA_007922815.1 Macrotus californicus | reverse complement strand
GTCTGGATGTATGTTTCTTAATTTCTTGGTTGTCGGACTTCCATACGGTTCGATTTTCTGTCAGTTCTGGTTGTTTTTTGTTTTAAAATTTGTTGTTGTCCTTGTTTTGGTTGTGCGAGGAGGCACAGTGTGTCTACCTATGCCTCCATCTTGGCCGGAAGTTCTATTTGTGTGTTTTTGAGCATACACAGTTTCATGCAATTGCTGAGACAAAGGGTATGCTAATCTAAATTTATGATAGTTTTGGCTAAGCTGCCCTCCAAGGAAGTTTTAACCATTTCTGTCCCTATTAGTACTGTGTAGCTGTGCTTGGTTCTCCATTCTTTCCAATACAGTGTGTTATCAAGCTTTTTGATTTTTGCCTATTTGGAGAAAAATAGTAGTCATTTACTGTTCTTTGAGTATGAATGCCACTGAGTATCTTTCCACACGTTTGAGCTATTTCTATGTCCTCTTCTATGAGCTGTTCACATCCTCTGACCACTTTTTATTGGAGTTTTGGTCTATTGATTTGTAGGCATCCTTTGTCACTTGTTTTACAAGTGACATCTTCCTTCCTTCCTTTCTTTTTTTGCCATACAGAAAAGTTTTATTTTTATGTCATTGATTTTCTTTTTTCTTTTATGACTTCTGCATTTTGTATCATGTTGGTCATGTGCAAAATCTTCCAATGTGGAGGTTATAAATGAATGTGTTCCTTTTTTTTCTAGAAATTTTAATATTTCTGTTTTGCTTTGTTTTGTTTAATTTGTTATTGATCTGTAACTTTTTATGTGTAAAGTGTGAGATCAGAACCCAAATTACTAATTTTTCCAGGTAGAAAAATACCAGTGAATCAAGTTAGGTCAATATCATTTGCTGAATGATCCATCTTTTCTCCATCTGACATTCAGAATCACGGATATGGAACTGAAACAGGCAGATTGATTAAGAGTTAGAGTTTTTAAAAGGCGAGTATTATGGAAGATCAATGGACAACCGAATTGAGATTAATGTGCCTTGATTGACGTTCTCGTCTCTTGGGGTTATTTAAACTAAACAGATAGAAAAGGAGTGAAGCCCGAAGAGAACTCATTGCTGAGAATATGGAACAGCTGAGACACTGCAGATCTGGCTAAGGTCAAAGTTGGTAGGATAGGGGGTACAATTTGAGAATTAATACTTCACAGGTGGAGTAGGTCCAGGAGAGGGAAGAGTGTGCATTAGAAACGTGGCAGTGGATTGCCAGTGAGGTGTGTGGATGAAGGCCACTACTAGGAGTAAGGACTCTGGAAAATACAAGTGTACGTGGCCTTTGAAGTCACCCATGAGTGTGACAGCTTGGGGCTGAGAGGAGGGCTGTGGGATGCCAAAGCCTTCAGGGAATGAGAGGGCTGCAGATAGGAAGTCAGCAGATTAAGGCATCATGAAAGAGTAAAGGGAGAACATGAATCTTAAAGGAGGTGTTTTTTTTGTTTGTTTTTTGATTTAAGAGAGAGGGGAAGTGACGGAGAGAGGGAGAGAAACATTGATTGGCCACCTTCCAGATGCACCCCAACTGGGGACCGAACCTGCAAAGCACAGGCATGTGCCCTGACCAAAACTGAATCAGTGACCTTTCGTTTGCAGGACAACACCCACACAACTGAGCCACACCAGCCAGAGCAAGGAGGTGTTTTTATATGAGGACATTTAAGTAAAAATCTCAAAATAGCAAAAGAGTTCTGCCTTTCTTTTCCACAGCTTATAGTTGTTTGAGAAAGAAGAGCCTCTGAAAGACCTTAGCAAAAAAGTCGGGCTTTATCCCTGACCAGGTAGTCAGTTGGTTAGAGCATCCTCCTGATGCCTCAAGGTTGTGGGTTCAATCCCTGGTCAGGGCACATACAAGAATCAACCAATGAATGCATGAATAAGTGGAACAGTAAATTGATGTTTCTCTCTCTCAAATCAGTTAAAAAAAATTCTTTTTTAAAAGAAAAGTCAGGTTTCAGTTAAGACTTTGTAAGAAGGGAATAAGGTTTCATGCAAAGACTTCAATAAATATTTGTGTTCAGAGGTTATGCCAGGCACTTGCAGGCAGATGAAGACATGGACCGAAGGGATGAAGTCCTTACCCTCATGTAGCTCATAGTCTGGTGTCTTACAACTCAGAATGGTCCACAGACCACCAGCAGCTGCATAACTTGTGTCTCAGTAGAAGTGCGCAATTTCAGGCCCCAATTCAGATGTTCTGAATTGGGACCTGCAGTTTAATGAGATCCCCAGGTGATTTGTCTGCACATTAAAGTCTGAGAAGCCCTGGTCAGGAATTAACTGAGCTAAGTTTTTATCCTTGACACGTTGGAAAGTAGAGGGTGTTATAGCCATCTACCAGCATCTCCTCCTTGGTGGCAACCACTTCAGTTGCCCCTTCTCATTGTAATGGACCTGGGAGAATCTGACACTAGCTTGACCAGCCTGTCTCCTTTTCCCGAGTATTTGAAAATGGTTAGGAAAGAGTGATCCAGTCTTCCGTTGGCAGGATCATTTAACGAGTAAGCTCAAATAAGTGCTGCAAGGGACCATATTCTAGAAAGCAGGAAAAAACGGAAGGCAGAGAGAACAATGAAGCAGATGTATGAAGAAGCAGAATGGAGAGAAAAATGCTTGCATTCCTGGAGCTTTCCTGTGCCCCATCATTGCCCACTTTATAATACATTCCCATATGGTTAAAACCCCCATGGTTTGGTTGTTATTATCTGGAACCAGAGTTCTGCTTTTTATAGCATACAAGGATGAATTCAGAAGGCTGACTGTAAAGAGAAAAAGGTGTCTTGCTTTGTACATATGTGTGTTGATGGAGGTTGTGGAGGGATCTGAGGACCAGGAGCAGAGGTGACCCACAGTGTCAGGGTAGCTCCGGGTGGACAGAGGACGGGAGACCTCTTCCAGAGCTCACTGTCCACACCAGACACGTGACAATTTTTGGTCCCTCACATTGTCTCATTTGATCCCTGCAACAAATCAACAAGGTGTTAGCCTCATTTACGGAGAAGGAAAGCAAACTTCAGTAACGTGTTCACGGCTGCCAGGAAGTGCAAGGTCATGGTGAAATGGACCCAGCTGTGCCTGACTCCAAAAGTTTCCATCTTAACTACTTAAGCACCTAACTTCTATCATAGGTGCTTAAGGCAGGTTACATAGCAATAGCATACCGGTGGTACTTTTGTGAAAACAACCCTCCTCGCCTCCCACAGATTCTGCGTGGGGCCCGGATAGACTAGGCCACAAAGCTCCAACGGTAATTCTGCTCTGCATCTGGGGATGGGAATCTCTGCATCCTGCAGTCCTTATAGGTCAGAATGACCTAAGCCTGGCTGTGCATCAGAATCGCTGGGGTGCTGGTGCTAATAATGTAGATTCGGGGACTCCGACCCAGCGTCACCGAAGCGGGATGTGTTCAAAGCTGCCCAGCCCGGCTTGGGACTTGGGACTGACTCCACCCTGGCTCTCTCATCAGTCGGCCCACTCAAGCGGTAATTCCGAGACGCTCCGCCAGGGGGAGCTGGGGCGCCGCTAGCGGCTTCCGGGTGAGTCGAGGCGAGGAGGGTGGGGCGTGGGGTGACCCGGAAGCTGATGCGGGTCCCGCCCCTGGCACCGGGGGAGGTAGGATAGGAACGGCCCACCGAGCTGACACCTCCGTTCTCGCCCTCTTCGCTGACATCATGCTCCAATTCCTGGTGAGTGGAGCTGCCGAGGAGCGGGCCGGGGTCTCGGCTCCGGGCGCTCAGGGGCTTCGTACCCCACCGAGCCGTCCTGGGTCCGGGGGCATGGGCGTGGCCCCATGGGTCCCCAGCCCCGGTGCCTGCTCGTTGCCGCTCGGGATGGGCTGTGGGGTTTTGTTTCTGCCTCGCTCAGACCCTCTGCGGGTATCTTTCTGCAGCCATTCAAGTCCCTAAAACTTTGATGTGTCAGAGCATGCATTTTGAGAGCCATTGTACTTACCCTGGGTGCCTGTGTCATCCTCGTGATAAAGCTTTTGGGTCCTTACGTCTTTTCGTGACCGTCCCCCATTCTGTTCCACCGCCCCGGCACGGACACAAACCCCGTCCGGACTGGTCGTTTCCGAGGACGCAGGAGGGCCGGGGATAGACTCTAAGTCACAACAGTAAGCCACCCAGGAGGCGCGGAAACACTGAGTCAGAGCTGGAGGCTTAGGGAGCCCTCGCCCGATCTGCGGTTGCAGCTCCCAGACTTTAAGGACGGCTGGCATGAGTCAGAGCCGTTCTACAAGTGGTTTTCCAAAGTACTCATTTTAGGGGAAAGTGACTGTTACCGTGACTAAACAGATTATTTCTTGAGGCTCTTTATTTCAGTTGAAAACGGGTTTTCTGGCAAAGCTCGGTGTATTTCAGATTGCCTGGTGAAGGTTTCGGGCGGTCTTGCCAATCAGATTTCCAAGAGAGTCTTTCTTCCAAATTTTTGTGCCTTCAACACCTGATGCTTTCTACCTCTAATAAGAGGCAGGTGCTGTAATATATTCCTGGTGGTTACTGGGAATCTGGTGCTCTGGGGATGAGATGCTTTCACAAATGTTATATTCTTTATCAAAGAGATTAGGGGGAAATGCCACTTCCCTCCTTTTTGAGATGGTAATTGAGTTTGAATTTTCTAGGCCAAAAGCCGGTCTCCCTTGACATAAATTGCCCAACTAAGGGCTGCTCCTCTGTCTCTGGAAGTTTCTCTAGTATCCTAACTAAGAGTAACAAATAATTACTGTTATTTAGTTGTAGGAAGCAGTTTATAAACAGTATCAGTTTGCCCCAAAGTGTATAACTGCGTTCCAGCCTCCAGCTGCAGCTCATTGATAAGATGGGAGGATATTGATCCAATTATCCTTAGCTTTCTAAGTGCTTTTGCAGAGTGAGTTTCTTTGCTTTTGGCATAAACCTTTGCTGTGTGTAAATATGGATGAGACTGGCCTGAGAATTCAGAATTTTCAGCACTTAAGGGGAGAGGCAGAAGCCGTTCATTAAATTCCCAGCCCAGAGGTAACTGTGGCCCTCTGTTCTCACCGCACCTGCTGGAAGAAGTGGCTAGAATTACCTTTCACCTGGATTCTACCTCTGTCCAGCGATTCACCAACTCTGTCAACTTGTGGAAGTCTCTCTGTTCGCTCTTAGCCGTGTCAGGTATAAAACAGTGGGGTTGATGTAGAAGATCCCTAAGGTCTCCTCCAGCTTTTACCCTGTGACCGACAGGCTGTCGTGTCCTAGTGTTTATAAGGTCAGACTCCTGGGTTTGAACCCCAGCTCCATCACTTTTCAGAACTGCGGGAACTTGGGCAGCTTATTTAAATTCTCTGTGCTTCAGTTTCCACATCTGAAAACGGGAACCTACCCCATGGTCTTGTTGTGAGGATTAAAAATGAGTTAACACGTTAAAGTACTCAAAACAGGGGCACTTAATAAGAGCTCAGATAAGTTCAGTTTCTCATCAACAAGGTAATTCTGATTTCGTTTCTTCTCAGAAGTGGGGTTAGCGCGTCCTCAGAAGTGCAGGGGAAGGGAAGTGTTTTGGCAGTGAGGGGACAGTCACAAGTTACACATGGGCACTGGCGTCACACATGTTGGGACCTGCATGATGTTGCCACCAGTCGTCATGATCTGGGACACGATTGGAAATGCACTCCCCCAGATTGTGCTGCTGATAGACCGCTCATTCCTCCTTGGGTTGAAATGCCTGCCCAGCATCCCAGACTCGAGAACTTGTTCCTGCTGCACGGCTGCTGCTGCCCTCCCCTCGTTCCTGCCGCAGCTCCCCGAATTACAGTGTGTTGGCTTGGCCGAAAAGTCTGTGGTTTTTTCTGTAAAATAAAAGACACATTTTCCATTTGCCCCAATAACTATTGACTTGGATATTTTGAGGATGTCAGCTCTCTCCCACTATTGGCTTCTACTGGGTGGAGGCCCAGGTGCTGCTAAATGTCTTCCGGTGCATGAGACAGCCCCACAGCAGAGAATTATTGGGTTGGCCAAAAAGTTCATTTAGTTTTTTTCTGTACCACGGCTCTAGTAGTGCTTAGTTGTCTTTAACTTCATTCGAAACAATTTTGGTTGATTGTATTGTGATAGCTGTCCTATCTGTGCATTTAAAAAAACCCTATCAAAATTGGTGAATTTTTGTGCAGCCATTTTAATATTGAAGATAGAAGAAGATATGCAACATTTTTGGCATATTATGCTTTATTATTTCAGGAAAGGTAAAAACACAACTGAAATGCAAAAAAAGATTTGTGCCGTGTACAGAGAAGGTGCTGTGACTGATCGAACATACCCAAAATGGTTTGTGAAGTTTCTTGGTACTGTTGACATTTTGGCCAAATAATTCTTTACCGTGGGGATATCTAATGCATCGGAAGATGTTTAGCAGTACCCCTGGCCTATAACCACTAGAAGCCAGTAGTGGGAGAGAGCTGACATACTCAAATATCCAAATCAATAAAGTTATTGGTGAAAATGAAAACTGCCTACTGCACATCTCTTGTATCTTCTGTCTCAGACTCTACATCACCTGGACCCGTGATCTCTTCCCCACCCTGCCAGCCACACCCAGCTTCTTTCTTTGTTCCCTGGTCCTGGCTTTCTAAAATTTGAAATATTGACATCTTGTTTTTTTCTCTTCTTCATTCTCCATGTCATCTAGCTGCTGCGCCTGGCACATATATATTTCCCTGCTGTGTAATTTTGGGCAAGTTAATTGATCTGTGGCTTAGTTTCCCCGATATAAACTTGGCAATAATTAGACCTGCTCTGTAAGACTGTGAAGAGCTTGAATGAATTCATGAAAGAGTTGGAATGCACAGAGTAAGCATTCTGTAAATGTAGCTATTGTTTTAAGCCATCAAGTCTTCGTTACTCAGATTATGGGAAATTCTGTCTTTCTGTTCCCATCACCAAGTTCATAGAGAAGGTCTTTTTTACGCCACCTTTGGATCAGCTACACTAGCCTACCTGGTGTGGAAATGCAGTTTTGGAGTTGGAAGGTGGTTTTAGGGTCTCCAGTCCAGCTGACATGCTGATGCTTCCGTCCCCACTACGGAAAGGGCACCCAGTTTACAGTTGGTCACCTCCAGTGACAGCAGGTTCAGTGCTCCCACAGGTGGTCGCTTTCGTTTTTTGGTCAGCGTCCCCTTACTCATTCTACTCCTTCATGATAAAGAGCAGTTCTAACCATGGACAGCCCCTACATACATAGAGAGCATGTCCTGGTACCTCTCCCTACCCCTCACCCACCCTGTCAGTCTTTCCTTTAGGCTAGACCTCTCTGTTTCTTCCACCCGTTCTTTATGGCTCAGGGTCAGGCTGGTTGCCCTTCTCTGAACAGTCTAGTTTTGGTTTTTGAAACGTGCCACTCCTGATGTGGTCTGAGCAGCTGCAGAGAAAAAGCAAGGCTGTCGCTTTTAGTTCTGTGCGTGCTTCCCTTGCTGCCCTTGGTTCTGTCCTCTTGCAGCTGCTAGAGTGATCATCCAGAATTCATGGCCTGTTCATGTGCTCAGAAACTGTGTCCCCGTGTCCTTCCACATCAGAGCGTGACCATCTATCTGGCCCCATTTTCCTTTCCCACGCCCATCAATGTACACCCTCTGTTTTGGATTGGCCAGGCCAAACTCACCAGTCCACGCCAGCCTGTGGACCATCTTGCCTTCATACCTTCCTGCAGGGTTGCTTTTTTTGCCTTCCCAAATACTCTTAATGGCCCAACTCCCATCTTTTTTCACGAGCCTTCTCAGGACTTAAGTGCCTGAAATCCTTACACCGTTCTGATCCACCTCTCCAAGTATTTAGGACATCCATGTCTTTCATCATTTTTTAAAGAAAATCTAAGTACTAGTCTTGCCCCTGGTTTGTTATGTTTATGCCGAGATACTCGTGAGTTTTGTTGTTGGGAGTGGCATCCTTTTTAAAATTACATTTTCAAGTTAGTTGTTGCTAATGTAGGGAAATGCTAATAATTTTGCTGTGTTGATTTTGTTCTAGCAGTCTGCCTGTCTTCTGTCTATAGGGTCCCTTGGAAGTGACTCAGGGAAGGCAGTCATACCCCAGTGATGGCAGAAATGACAGTTTTGTGTCCTTTCCCGATTCTCACTCCCTCCCCTCCTCAGGCAGGCACTGCCAGTAAAGGCACCGAGAGTGTGCTGGGGGTGAGGGGTGCGGGGGTAACGGTAATGGGAAATATATAATAAAGATCATGTATTAAAAAAAAGAAGTAACGAGAGTGGATGCCTTGCTTTTGTTTCTCCTTGTAGCGAAACGTTCCTCAGCTTCAGTGAGGGTTATGTTTCTGATACTTCCTAACAGATTAAGGGGATTCTATTTGTGATAGTTTAAGAGTTTTTGGCTGCGGACGACTTCAGACTTCACGGTGCTCTTTCCCCACCTGGTGACCACGTGACTCTTCTCCTTCAATATGTCGGTGTGAGCTCCCTGAGATTTTTAGCACAAGGCACGCAAACTGTGTGGACCGTTCAGTCCGTCCTTTGGCCACCTGCTGTGTTTCGGTCACTGCCCCTTCGTGGACTTCAGCCTTCTCTTCCTAGGAAGGGCCGTACGTCCCATGGGAAGAAGCCACACACCTCGTGATTTCGTTTATTTAATTAGGTGTTCCTTTTTTGCCTGATGACTACTCTCAGATATTCATAAGGTATTTGGATATTTGAATCGGCTTCTTTGATAATAAGCAAACCAGTTCTACCTGAAGCGCCTCTTTCTGCAATCTTACTGGCTAACTTTTTCATGACTGTCCTATTTATATTTAGTTCACTGGCTCAGTAAAGAATTAACAGCTTTTTTTTTCTCCTCTTTCTTCATTCTATAAGGAAAATGTGTTGCATCTTTTCTTTTCCCCCTAGCTTATACCTTAAAAACGTGCTTCCCTGTGGTGGTAGCAGAAGGGATGTAGGCTATGTCCTCGGCAGCTTTTTGTTTAATTTGTGGAACGTGGGTTCTTTGGTTACTTGAAGCCGTTGTTAAACATCTGAGTTCCCCACACTAAGACCTTTGTGGTTGGAGACTCAGGCACAAAAACGGGTGAAATTTTTCTGCCTCCTTGGAGTGGAGAGGACTTCTGACATCTGTGGCTGAGCCTAGAATTGAGAGATAAATGATCAGTTTATCTTTATTGTTTGATAATGTGCACTTTTGGCTTTCTTGTCAGTGTGTAGCTTTTCTCCCCTGAAACCATGGAACATTTTTAGGTATTCTCTCAAATGCTAGTTGTAGTTACACTGGCTAAATAAATACGAGATTTTTAGATTCCCTGCGCTGTTGTCTGTAAATACAAGATGGGTTAGATTTGTCATGGCTTGGTTTGGGCATGTGCTTTTCGGAAATGCAGCTTGATGAGTCCCTTTCAGATCCGTCAGGTAGTGTTCACTCTAGGTTATTGCCAGGAGCCATCCCAAGACAAAAATCGTAGCTTTATTGGGTGATGCATACACATAACAACTTTTTGACTGGGGGCTGGGCAGCAAGTGGTAGAAGGCAGAGGGCTCTGGGGTTGGCTCCCTCCTTTCTGATGAAGTGCTTTTCTTTGGGAGTAGGCAGTGCTGGGACCAGCCTGCGCCGCCGCGCACAAGACCTGCCCGCGTTTTCCCTGGAGCTCTCTGCACAGAGCCGGCCTTGTCCGAGTGGCCCTCGCTTTTCCGCTCTGACGTTTCCTGCTTTTAAAACCTTTATTCCACCTGGAAACCTGGAAGTTGTCCTTGATTTCCTCAGCTTTATCCCACGTAGCTGGTATTTTACCAAATCTTCTGATTCTTTTCTAGTTTTGAAATGTAATTTACAGCTTACAACTCCCGCATTTGAAGTGTAGGATCAGTGGTTTCTAAGGTGTCATAGCGTTGTGCCGCCGTCGTCACCATCCGATTTCAGGTCCAACTTTCATCGCCTCTGAAAGAAGCTGCCTGCCCACCAGTGCTCGTTCCTCATTCCTTTCCTCATTCCCAGCCCGGGACAGTCGCAGATCGATTTCGTGCGTCTGCGGGTTTCACTCTTCTGGACATTTCCTTTAAGTGGAATCGTGTGATACGTGGTCTTTTCTGACTGTCTTTCATTTGGCGTAGTGTTTTCAAGGTTCATGCGTCTTGCAGTATGAATCAGTTCTCCATTCTGTTTTATGGCTGATTGCTACTACGTGGTGTGGATATACCCCCTCTTGGTAATCCAGTCACCAGTGGATGGACATTTGGGTTGTTTCCACCTTTTGGCTGTTATGAAGAGTCTTCCTGTGAACATTCGTGTACAAGTTTGCGTGTGCATGTGTGCTTCATTTCTCTTGGGTGTGTGCCCCAACGTGGAATTAGAGCGTCGGATGGTGGCTGCGAGTTGCCGGACTGTTTTCCGCAGCGGCTGCGCCGTTGTACGTCCCCGCCAGCAGTGCAGGGAGCTCCCATTTCTCCACATCCGCGCCCACACTGGTTTATCTCTTCTGCGAAAGTCACCCTCGTGGGTGTCTCCTGGCACCTCACTGTGGTTTTGATTTGCACTTTCTTAATGACTAACAATGTTGAGCATCTTTTCATGTGCTGGTTGGCCACTTATTTGTATATCTTCTTTGGAGAAGTATCTATTCAAATCCTTTGCCCATTTTTAAATTGAGTAATTTTTTTTTTTATCATTCAGTTGTAAGAATTCCTTATATATTCTGTGTAAAAGTCTGTTATTAGATATGTGATTTACAAATATTTTATCCATTTTGTGGGTTGTCTTTTCACTTTCTTGATGGTATTCTTTGAAATGCAAACATATTTAATTTCGATGAAGTTCAATTTATCAGGTTTTTTTGTCACTTGTGCCTTTGGTGGCATATCTAAGAAACCATTGCCTACCCCAAGGTCATGAAGACGGACTGCTATGTTTTATCCTGAGATTTATAATTCTAGTCCTTGTGTTTAGGTCTTTTTAGTTAAGTATTGTTTGCGATGTGAAGGAGGGTCTAACTGCATTGTTTTGCATGTGGATACCCCGCTGGCTCAGTTGGTTGGATGCTGTCCCACAAAATGAAAGGGTGTCTGTCATTCAATTCCCAGTCAGGGCACATACCTGGGTTGGGACATGTGTGGAAGGTGACAAATTGATATATCTCTCTCACATCGATGTTTCTCTCCCTTTCTTTCTCCCTCCCTTTCCCTCACTCGAAAAAAGAAAAAAGAAAATAAGAAACCATTGAATGTCTTGACACCCTTGTGGAAAATTGCTTGACCATAAATGTAAAGGCTTATTCCTGGACCCTCTGTTCTGTTTCGTTGATCTTCATTGATTTTGGGGTGGGGGGGAAGCATTCATTCATGTTTGCTTGCTATTCTCTGCAGGGAAAACTGGGGGAGGGGGGCTGCTGTGATGTGGAGGGGACCATGGGAATAGCACCTGGCCACCTGGATGGACTACCGACTAGGCTCCCGGCCCTTGGCCTGCAGGGAGGTTCAGACTCATTCATGACCTCCTCTCGTCTGGCTCCTGGCTGACCTCTCAGACTAATGAGTTACCATTTTTCAAACTTAGATTTTACTTTTTTAGATTTTTATTTATTTAGATTTTTAATTTTTTTCTGTCTAAACTTGCCTATGGGACATCTCATGAACATGTGAATACTTTTTGGACTTAACACACTTTTCCCCAACATTTCTCTTAATGCACAACATTTACCTTCTTATTTTGTGTATTTAATTTTCCAGAGTCCCATTGGGAGACCTGGCAGTATTCTGAAAGTGGAGTTGGGTGTGACTTGTCTAGAGGCCCATCATTTTTGTTTTATTTTATGTTTTTAAGTAACTGCTGTATTTTTATGCACCCTGATGTCTGATGAAGCTGCCCGAGTGGAGCCGCATTAGACACAGCATATTTATTTTAGGTATCACGGTTATAAGCAGGAATCCTGGTTTGTTGGAACTGGAAAGGATGTTTTAGTTTAATGTTTTTATAAATCGGGAAGTTTACATCAGCAAAGGTCCAAAGAGGTTGAGTTTCTTGTCTACAGGTACAGTTAGATAATAGTGGAACCAAAACTCTAGTTTATTTTTTATTTTTTGAAAAATGTTCAGCCCCATATTCTTTTTGTTTGGTGCAGAGCTAATATTCCCAGTTGGCTTTTTCCCTCCCCCTTTTCTTTTAAGCAAATTTAATACTCTTTCTGGTTTGGAAAACATCTGTCTACCTAGTTTCAACCCATAGGAATGAAAAAAATCTTTTTTTTTTTTAATTGATTTTAGAAAAGAAGAGGGTGGAGAGGGAAAGAGAGAGAAAGAGAGAGAGAAGCATAGCTTTGTTGTTCCCACTTACTTACATTCACTGGTTGAGTCTAGCATGTGCCCTGACCAGGGATCGAACCCACGACTTTGGCACATCAGGACACGTTCAGATCAACTTAGCTGTCCAGCCAGGGCCAGTCTTTTTGCTTCTTAGTGCCCCCCACTCCTTGATAAAAATACTATCTCATAAGATGTGTCTGATTAATCAAATGATCAGAAAGTTTCTTTGATTAGAGACCATAGCCTCTTTTATGCTTCTCAATTTACTAACAAACCAGTTTGAATTGTGCTTTTGGTGTTTAAAGCTTCGTAAGCTTAACGTTTGTTTTATAGAAGCAAGATGTGACTCTCACACTGTGCACTGTCCGTCCCTAGACTGGACCCTGGGGTCTTCTAACTGCCTAGCTCCTTAGGAGAACGTTGTCTCTGTAGGCTGGTTTGGCATCTGACGGCACTGAGCTCAGTATCCAGTGTAACTCTTCCCGTTCTCTTCTTTCAGCTTGGATTTACTTTTGGCAACCTGGTTGGAATGTATCTGGCTCAGAATTATGACGTAAGTGACCGTATTCACTTTCTCCATGATCCCCTGTGATTGATTTGTAGTGACTTGTCTTTGTTGAAGTAAGGCATGCCCTCCGGCATAGAGGGGGGTCCACAGATCAGGGGTGAGGGTGGGGGGGAGCCCTGAATTTTGTAGAAGGATTTTGCGGTCACAGAAGCATCTGTCCTTAGTAATTGCACAAGAGGGCAAAATCCCATCACTTTAGATGGTCTCGTGGTGATACTGCTCCGTGTTCATTGGCCCAGAGTAATATTAGGGTAGATGCTCACAGTTCTACGGCTTGTTATGTGATAAGCGAGAATTTAAAGATTCATCGGATAATCTTTTCAGTCCCCACACCCAGGAGTAGAGATGACTGGGAATTTGGGAGGTGGGTCTGTATAACGCAGCATATTCAAGGGGGCAGAGTTTTGTGACGTGGGTGTCGTATTAGCCTCACTTTCGAGATGGGGAAGTTGAAAACCAGGTGGCAGACTGCCCACCAATGGTGATTCTGGGAAGGTAATGCTTGTTTTAAAGAGACCGGGGAGGGAAACCTGGTACTAGCTTTTGTGCTGTGGTGAAGCTGTTAGTATGACAAAGGGAGTTCCCTCGGTCAGCCTTCACTTCAGTCAGAGATTGTCCAGGCCAGGGCTTGACCAGTTTGTACCACGTGTGTTGTTTCTGTGTGCGACTCCCACTGGGCTTGGACTGAGGGCTGAGTGAGCCCCTCAATAAAAGGCAGAGGGGCCTGGCTCTCAGGGAGGGCGCGCCCTCTAACTCACAGCGTCTGAGGTCCCCCTTCTGCAGTCAGGAGGCGGAAACCACCGCTGTTTAGCCGGTCTCTTTCCGAGGGAAATAAACACTTGTACAATAACCCTTTATCTTTGGAGGAAGAAAGTGAAGGAATATTGATTAGATAGGTGCAAGATTATAATGATCTCTTTTCTCTTTAAAGATACCAAACCTGGCTAAAAAACTTGAAGAAATTAAAAAGGACTTGGATGCCAAGAAGAAACCCCCTAGCTCATGAGGCCCGCTCCCGCACTGCCCCCTGAAGTCTCTCCTCGCGGGCCTCCAGCCTGTGAACCAAAAGCCTGTGTCTCACTCTCCGTCTCCGCCTCTGCTCCACCCGCGCGGCCTTCGAGCACACCTGGGGCCACACGTTAAGAACTGTCCTCGCGAGTCCAACACCCTCACTTCTTGCCCTCTTCCTTCCAGTCGCTTGGGAGGTCCCGAGGCTGGAGTTATGGTGCTAGATTAGTAAACACGGCCTTTGATTAGTGGTCTCTCCCTTATTCTTTGGGACTTCTACTGCCTTTTTCTTAAGAAAACTCGCTGAGTTTTGTATAGCTAATCAGATATCAATAATGCTGATTTCAGTTTAGCGATTGTAGTAGGTGTTGAAACATTGGGTACTAAATTATGTTGATTCAAGGTCATTAAAATTAAAATCTAGAAGCCAGTTTCTGGTGAATTATCCATTCACTTTATACTGTTCTCAGTATAGCTGACATATGTAACTCCATAGTTACTACCTTAACCGATAAATCAATTTACTACTCATCAACCGAGAAACCACGTTCTGAGAACCCCATCAGGAACTGGGGAATTAAAAACCATGTAAAATAACGGCCTTTGTCTTCAGGAGACTTCATAGTCCAGTGTGCGTATTTTTCCTTAATGATGTATTTGATCTGGCTCTCTTACCTCAAAAGAATCACACTTATTTTAAGGGATTATAGGTACATGTGACATTACATGATGAAAACATGATGCCTCTTCACATTAAAAAAGGTATTTACATTATAACTGTAGTGATTCTCACAAGGAAACTTGGTTTTTCCCCTGCAGTCAGAAATTAGCACTATAATTTGTTAAATGTATATTCAGCCCATTTTTAAAAATTAAAAATGTCTATCACTTTTCTGCAAGTGATTCAGAATAAAGGGCCTCTCCCACTCCCCCAGCTCCTCATTCCTCTTCCAGGAGGCAGGCACTGTCCTCTGCTCACTGCACACCTTTGAGAAAGATCCTGTGCCTGAGCACACACGTGTGCCTGGGGCTTTTCACCCAGAAGATAGCAGCTATGTGCCGACTTTGCCCCGACGGTTTTTTCCACCCCATGTCAGTGTGTAAGGAATGAGGGATCTCTCTCCTTTTCTGGCTGCATAAGATTCAATTGAATGAATATGCCATAACGTATGTACTCTATTACTGATGAGCAGTTACGTCGTTTCCCGTCTTTTGCTGTTACAGTGATAACCCTGAACCTTATCGTACATGTATAGGCAGGGTATAGTCATAAGCTAACGCCCTGAAACTGTAATTTGCACTAAATATAAGTAAAGTCCC
>VMDR010024174.1:0-15167 GCA_007922815.1 Macrotus californicus | reverse complement strand
CCCATGGACATGAACTAAAGAGGGGGAGTGTGGGGGGAGGGGGTGTGCAGGGAGGGGGGTGGGGGGAGGAGATGGGACAACTGTAATAGTATAATCAATAAAATATATTAAAAAAATGTAAAAAATAAATAAATAAATAAATAAAATGTTACTACTAGAAAAAAAAATCTAGAAGACAAAGAACCTAGCACAGGTAAATAATAGACACCCTGCCCCACATTCCTCTCTCCTCATGGCTGATAGGACCCTCTAAACCACTGCACATAATTTCAAACCCATTCTTTGGCCTCACAGAGTTGTAGTCAGACATGGTTGGCCTTATCCTACATGGCAATTAAAATGGCATAGAAAATCTTCTGATCTGCCATCTTGTAATAGAAAATTCAGATTAAGGGAGGCTTATGCTAATGAGGAAGAAGATCTTAAAGTGGGAAGAGCTTTATGAAGACAGCTTGTTCCATTCTCCGACTGACATATACTTTCTGTCTGTAATATCCTGCCTAATGGTCTTTTCTTGATCATCTCTAGTAACGCGAAACTTGTAGCCTCCAGAGACAGCATTTTTTATCTTTAGATGGTGCTGTTAAAAGGCCTTTAAATGTAACCCTGATCTGGCCATGTGTACCTCCCAGTGTGTTCACCAGCTGTGCTCTCTGCAATGTACAGCACAAATCTGAACCCCTGTCATACGCAAGAGGAGTTTGATATTTCCTATGTTTAACAGGACAGGTAAGAAAAGATCTATTTAGTGTCAGACACAGTTGTCACTTCCCTATCTAAAGATGCTTGCATTCCTCAAGCGGGCCTTTACAAAGAGCGAGCCTGTTAAGTGAAAGCTTTAAAAATAATTCCATTACCCGTTTTACAAAGACAGAGTGACAGCCGATCATTAGAAGAAGAAAGTCTGCACAGATGATGCAAAACTTGCCAAGCATGTGACTTCACCATTATAAAAGGAGAAGCACAGTAACTTCCCACCAATATTAGCTGCATTTGCTGGTGGCTCCCATCGTGGCTAAGGCTTCAGTTTAGAGATGAGATTCATTGCGAGTCTCCCTCCAACTGTTAAAGAGAATCTACGGACACAAAGAATTTAGTTGTCTGGAAAAATCTGAAACTTCAACCACTGCCTGTGAAGAGATGAGGAGAAAGTTCAAGGAACACGAACAGCCTGTGCTGTGGCTCTGAGAGCAAATGCACCAGAAAAGCTATGTGTCCATCTGAGCGCTCCACTCCCCAGGGGTGCATCTGAAATGCATAACCAAGGTTCACAGACTGCAGAGCAGGGAGGCCCTTAGCCATCACCTCCAATTCCCTCATCCAGTAAGGAGGAAGACTGGCCCCAGAGGGGAAATTAGAAGTCCAGTTATTCAGGGAAATAACTGGAAGAGAAAGTACTAGAATCTGTACAGGCAGAGTAAGTACTAGAATCTGAGACATTTTTTTGCTGGTCCAAAATTTTTTTGTCATCCTTTACTTTTCTGTTATGACTTGTGGTTGTTTGTGACCTGGCTCCAGCCCCCATCTAAGCCCCTCTTCTGGAACTCTTCTCCTTGTTCTTTCTGCACCAGCCACATGACATCTTGCTATTCTTGACACACACTCAACAGACTCCCTTTTCAGGGCCTTGACACTTTCCATCAGTCTACCAGGCATACTCTTTTCCATCATAGCTGCATAGACCTCTCCCTTCATGTAGGTCTCAGTTTGTACATCACCTCCTCAGGGAAGCCTTCCCTGATTGTTTTATCTAAAATAGGACTCCATGTCATTCTCTGTCTTCTTTTCCTGATTTATTTTTCTTCACAGCATTTACTACTGTCCTGACATATTAGATATCAAAATATGTTTACTAGGTATGTAGATATGTCTTCCTCCAATAAATGTAAGTTCTAAAAAGATGGGGACTTTGTGAGTTTATACATGACTGTGTCCCTAGAATCTCGTGGGTACAAGTAAATATTTCTGAAGGCCTTATTAAATAACACCTGTGAAAGTGTTTGATGCTCTTTATACGGAGTCAATTGATAGTTGAGAGGGCATAACACAGCCCTCTACTACTGAGAGCTTAACTCAGCATCTCATCCTACCAAAGGCAATATGGTTTCCTTGTCTCTGGTCTTTGTTTCCACTTCCTAGTTCAACTCAGATAGTCACTGAGTACAATGCACCCGACAAATGTTCGTTCAATTAGCTAGGAGATAACAGATTTAAAAGGCACACTTTTGTAGTAGAACAAGCAGAGAGGACTGGACATCAGGAGACCCAGAATGCTAATCCCTGCTCTACCACCCACTGGATCAGTGTTGGCAAGTGTCTTACATGATCTCTATCTTCAATTAATCACCAAATAATCAATAATGAAGGCAAAACAGATCAGTTCTAAGAGACATTCCAATTCTGACATCTTAGAATATCATCAGCTATTCTCTTGAGTTATTTTCTTCTTGTAACTGGTTAGTATTAATTGATTTTAGAAGTACCATTGCATTTGCAGGCCTCTAGAAAATGTGTTCTTTACCACAGCCATGGCCAAGGTCCTTTTAAGTAGCCAACATGCCAACCCACAATTAGACTCCATTTATCCACAGGTCTATTTCCCAGCACTCTGACTCACTCAGGACCTTTCAATCCTGAACTCATCAGAATGCTGGGGCTTTCTGACAGTTCCCACAGGAGCTCTCAGAAAGCCCCAGCGTTAAAGGTTATGTGCACTGCTCCTTAAACCCTCTTTCAAAATCTTACAGGATCCAGATTCTTGTTTTCCATCAATTACTCAAGTGTGCTGTTCCCTCTGCTGGAAATTGTCTTTCCTATCTATTCTTGCTGGTGAATCTCTCTATGTTTTTCAAACTTATTTCATATTTTCACTGCCCTGAACAGCTACGTCAGCCTCCAGCTGCCCGAAAAGTTTGTTGTTCCACCTTCTATGCTGTCACCCTCCATCGTGCATGTCTTCTTTGTGGTCTTTGCCATTCTTTATATGGTTATGCTCACTGAGAGTTCAGGCTTGTCAAGATCAGTGTCATGCCTTATTTACCCCATCCCTACCTAAGAGGGAGCCTGGCATCAAGTAGGTATGCAGAGAATGTTTTCTGGAGACCTCTAATAATCTGGTTTCCAGAACCTTAGCAAAAGAAACAACACTCAGGAAGGGACTGGATGGAGAAGGCATTTAGGAGAGGCAGATGCCAAAGCCCTAAGCAAAATCATAAGTGACATTGCATGACACTGAGGGAGGAGTCAGAGACCTAAAAACAGATATAGAACTGTAATACTGCTCTGGATGCTAATGGATCTTTAGAATGACATCTCTGAGTGATTTTGAAGTTACACAGTTCTGTATGGCAGATGGGAATTCAGAATTTCTGGAAATGTCAAATATATTTCAGAAAGATTTCTATTAAAAAGAACTTACTATTCCTGTTTGGTGTTCAACAGTTGCAACTTCAGTTATCTGGAAAAGGCCAAGATGCAGGGGAATGAGACATTTCCTGAAGTTATGCTCTGATAAGACTGATGAAATACCATCATGCGCCCAGCATTGTACACTGGGACAATGAACAACCAAGGAATGGACTCATAGAAACAAAGAGACAAAGTTGGCACAGCTAAAATGGTTAGCATGCTAGTTCCCACAAACTGATTGGCTCACGTCATGATGGTTATAGGCCCTTAGCAGAAGGAGCAGAGGTCAAGAGTCAGGCTAGGCTGCTAGAGGTGGAAAAGGGAGCCTTCTCGCAGGAGATGGGATTTGGACCAACCTTTACAGACTGGGATAGAGATTGGTAAAGAGAAAGAGAAAGTTCCTCAGCTGATAGAGACCACTCAAGCAAAAGCCCTGGGCTGGGACTAGCAAGAGGAACTAAGACCAGCAGAGTTCGTTAGCATAAACTTGTAATGCTAAAGATGGTGGAGGGAAGTACTCTGGGCTGGGCCTCCGAATGTTGTGGGTTGAATTCTGGTTCCACCATACCTGGGGCAATTGACTTCCCTTCAGTGGGTCTGGGTTTTCTCCCCAGCTAGGAGTATTGGACTAAGTGTTCCCCAAAGTCCATTTTATCTCTATACTGGTGGGAACATATGGGGAAACTGCCTTCTACAGGGTGAATTAACAATGACAAGAGAATAGGGGGAGACTCAGTTGACCTTTTTGGATCTTTTCCCCTCATGAGACGATTTTTCCATGCTTTCCATTTCATCCCTGAAGTGTAAGATACTGAATCAAAAGGTTGGGGTCCTGAAAGGATGTCTATGAGGAATCTCAAGGAAAATCTATGGGGAACCTGGACCAGTCTTTCTTCTCTGTAGACATCATTCACATTTCCCTGGAGTTTGGGGTACCGAATGCCCATTCACTTCATCTGAATAGAGAGAGGCACAGCTGTAGATGACAGGATGCTCATTAATACAAGACATAGCCTGGAACCCTGCTCTCAGCACTGAGAAGGGTGAATAGATGAGCCAAAAGCTGAGGATGGGGTAGAAATGGATGGGGAGAGAGCACACACTTCTCCCAGCTGACACTCTGTGCCTTTCAGCCAGCACTCCATGTGGGTGAACAAGAAAGCTGAATACTCAGACATACCCAGAGGCTGAGCTATTATACACGTCTGGGCAAAAGTAAAATCAGGGCAGAGAACGGACTTCTGTTCAGGCAGGACTTTCAAAGGGTTTGGTGCCCACACTGATAGTTTCTGTTGGCACAAATGATGCCTGTTCAGTTGAAACTGAACCTCTACATAAACTCTTCTTCCTCCTACCCACTTTTCCCATCTTTCTCTTTCCTTATACTTTACTGAAAAATGCCAAGAAATAGTACATTTTTAAACTCAAGTTCCAGTGAAAATTCATTAGACCCTAACAGTGTGTGCTCAAGACAGCTTAAAAACTGATTGTTAAAGTTTTAGAAATTTTGTGAGCTGGTTGTTAAACTCAGTCATTACTAAAAATTAAATTATATAACTTAATTAAATGGATTATGGTAAACAACGGTAATAAATACTCAAAATTATTACTTCCTAATTGTTTTACTACATTTTACCATTGTCTATGCTCTTGAGGTTACATATGTTGATCATATCTATGTGGTGAAAATACTATATCATGGTGCGCACATATTTTTTTAATTCCATGTTTTGTGAAGTTTTCTTGGTAGCTCTAAGTTGATCATACTTGGAAATGTTTGTGCCATAGAAATCTGCAAATATCACAAATCAAGGCTTGATTTATTGATTTGTTGATTGTCTAGACATAAGAGTTGATGAATAATGTAAATAATGTTAATGTAAAAAATGTAAATAATGTAAATTAAACTTAAAAGTATGCCACATCTATAATCATTATGTTGTAAATAACAAAAAAAAAAATTGAATCCAAAGAGGCCCATACCAAGGCACATCAGAATTAAAATGCCAAAGGTTGAATTCAAAGAGAGAATCTTAAAAGCAGCAAGAGAAAAGCAGTTAGTTATTCACAAAGGGAGGTCTCATAAGACTGTCAGGTGATTTCTCAAAAGAAACTTTTCAGGCTAGAAGGGATTGATAAGAAACATTCTAAGTTATGAAAGCAAGGACCTACAACCCAGATTACTCTACCCAGCAAAGCTATTATTTAGAATTGAAAGACAGATAATGTGCTTCCAAGACAAGGAAAAGCTAAAGGAGTTCATCATCACCAAACTAGTATTATATGACATGTTAAAGGGTCTTCTTTGAGGAGAAGAAGAAGAAGGTCAAAAATATAAACAATAAAATAGCAATAAATGCATATCTATCAATAAATGCATCTAAAAAACAAAATAAACAGAGACAGAGACAGAGAACATGTTGTTGAGAGAAAAAGGTGAAGAGATTAAGAAGTACAAATTGGTAGTTACAGAACAGTCATGGGGATGTAAAGTAGAGCACAGGGAATAGAGTAGCCAAAGAACATACATGCATGACCCATGGACAGGGACAATGGTGTGGGGATTGCCTGAAGGAGTGGGGCGGGGGGCTGGGTGGAGGAGGCCAAAGGGGGAAAATTGGAACAACCATAATAGCATAAACAATAAAATATAATTTAAAAAGCAGTCACCTGAGTCAGCAAAAAGTTGCTTGTGTAGTTGGCAAACAAGTGGAATTCTAACACGTGCTTTCATTATTTCACGTTTATCCTACTCATTAACTCAAGTAAAAATATCAGCTAGCGTGCATCTCCAAAGCACAGGCATTGTTCATCCAGAGCCATCATAGGCTGGCAACAGATGTAAGAGTTTGTCAAAAATCAACGAAAACATCCTGTGAAATTCATTTGTCTATATGGAATTTACAATAAAGAATGCTTTATATTTTATTTCTTATTACTTACAAATTGTATACTGTACATACTTTATATTAGTAAATTTTATAATCAACTATGTGTAAATATATACACAAATATATGTATATACAGGGCCCAGCACAAATAATGCCCCTTTTTTATTACAAAATCTTTTATTACAAAGCCATAAGCATGCAATTCTGTAACATAACACTATCACACTCAAGCACACCATATGACATGTTCAGTGAAATGTTCAAATTAAAACTGTAAATTATTACACCCATATTATTATTCTACCAACCATATTCAAACAGGCATTTGTATATATATTTTCTGCCAGACACTGTATATATATTTTCTCCCTGTATTGCTAAATATTGACCAGGCTACAGCTAGCTCTTGAGGTCATCATTTTACTGATAAGAAAACGGACACTTTTATATGCAATGTCACTATTTGTGATTTCGGACCAGAATGGCATTGGACCCAGAGTAAAAACGCTAGTTAAGTGATTTGGAGTCTATAACAAGATTCCATAATGTTATTAGATTATATTAAAGTACTCCATCATTTTTATCTCCAGTGCTTTCTATTAACTTCCTAACATACTCATTCATTCCTTATTTCCAAATAAAAATTTCTGACCATATTCTTTGACACAGAGGACTCCTAGCAGGGTGGAAACTTGGCATGCAGCAGAGCTAGCAGGTGGAGCTCAAAAAGGAGTGAGCAAGCTGGGAGATTTCTTTCTCCTCTGAAAGAAAGCCTGGGTGTCCCGGGAGCGAGATTCCTTGCCAGAATGACCAGTGGACATTTTTTTAAGGCTAGACTCCTGGCAGCCGACTTGTATCAACCTATTTTACCTGTATCTGGGTACACACTGAGCACTCTATAAATGCAGAGTCCACAAGTAGTTAACCCAAGACTTATCAATCAACAGTAGCTGCTATTTATTAAGAGCACTCTCTACATCTTACTCAGTGCTTGGTGCTTCATATCCATTAACTTTCACCCTTAACTAGCTCTCTGCAGCCATTAGTATTATCTGACTCCCTTTACAGATAAGTGAACCGAGGAACAAAGATGTTAAATAACTTTTAACAACTAACATTTGGCAGGTCCTATTGTTAGCTGGCCTTTGTTATGAGCTTCTCAGATTCCAATGCCTGTGTTCTCGTGGTATGGACTCAGGACCCCACTATCGTGAGAGATGTAGGAAGGAAGAAGGGAAGAGCTGGTGCATGGGGGCAGGTGGAGGGGTGTGCTTATCCATGCTCTGTGGTCCGTCGTTCACATGAATGTGAAGAACAGACTCCGCACTGCTAGAGGCTCTTCTCAAAGCCTCACATCAACATAAAGAGCCTCTGGAAGGAACTGCTCTCCAGGAAGCTTCCTTGCTGGTACAGAAACAAAAGCTGTTACAGAAGAACATTGGCCGTGACATGCCTGACTTTACTGGGAAGGTGACCAGAAGCTTCCTGAACAAACCATTGCAATTCCCAGTTTGTATCTTTAAGGAATTCTTTGAAGGATGAGAATGACAATAAAATTTTGACAGCAACTACTCACTATTATCAACCAGGTGCGAGGCACTGTTCTAAGTACTTCATGGATATTAAGTTAATTTTATCATCAATTCACCCTCCAATACTGGTCATTGCAGCAGAGACTGCTGTCTGGTTTCTCTGATCCATTCTCCACTTCTTCCCGCATCCCCAGGTCCAGCGTGCCCTGCCACTCAGTGCAGGCCGATGGGGTGTGAGCTGAAGGGATGTGTGTTTCTTCCAGGCCAGACCATGGAGCTCCCACGGTGCCCCCTCCCTTGTTCCTCTTCACTAAGGGGTCTTTGAAAATCAAAGTTACAATTAGTGGAATAACTATCAGCCTGAGTCCTCTGAACGACTGCCAATGAGTCCCCGGCTCACCTGAAACTACCCCTGACCACCGTGTGAATGAGAAATAGGCGTCCTTTATGTCAAGTTCATGCATTGTTGAGTTTGTTACCACCATGTAGTCTACTTTAACCAAGTTTTATATTATTATTACTATCATCATCTCCATTTTATAGGTAGGGACACCGAGGCACAGGTAATTTGCCCAAGGTCACAGCCCAGGTCACGTACCTAGACCTTGGTACAGCGAAATGTAAACCCGGGCAGACTGGCTCCTGAGTACAGCCCTTGATCACCAGATTGTAAAGCCAAGTTACAGACTGGAGGAAAGTGACCTGTGAGAAACAGAGCACAGGGCTGGAGTGGAGGGCACTGGCCACCAGGTGGTCTCATGCCCCTCTCTAGAGCTTGTATGGAAGGGAAAATTGAATTGTTAGAAGAAGAGCCTTCCTTCCCCAAGACCCCCAACAGTACTGAGATCCATGCTTCCCGATTCTCAGGTCTCTCTGGTGCCTCGTGTAGCCTGCCCAGTAAATGTGATGTGAAATATACGTTATTACCAAGCTGCCTACACTCCAGCAACACAGGGTTTGTCCAATCTCCACTCTTAACAAACGGGAGGATGGAGTCTTGGGGAGGTGAACTAACCAGTGAGAAAGTGGGGTAGGGGATGGGGTTCAAATCCAGTCTGAGTCCAGGCTGTTCTTTCAATCAGCACGCAACCCTGCTTTTCTTGAGAGAAGTGCTATGAGGAGCTAGGAACGGCGACCCCAGGAACTCCAGTAGAATGTAACGTGGGAGAGCTTCAAAACCCAGCGCACTGGCCCTCACGTGGAGTGGCAGCGTTCACAGCTGCCAAGCGGCTTTCAGGCACTTCCAGGAGCTTGGTCTTCTCTGGAGTTCTTGTCAGCATCCTCTCTCTGGGCACGACCTTTGAAACCCTGTCTCGTTTGGTCCATCCACTGTGCCTCCTGGGGCAGGGCTGTGTCTCACTCACAAAGGAGGTCCCCAGCCCAGGGGGATGGGGAAGGTTGGCTGAGTGTGGAAGGAACAAGGCGGGCAGGCAGGGGTACCCCCTATTACACAGATGGGTAGGGTGAACCCACAGCATAAAGGGACTGCCCAGGCCCAGGCCTCTTGTGGGGAGCTACTGGTCAAGTCCCCTTGCAGCCCAGAATTTGTGGACTAATAATCAGTGAAGGAGTGCCAACCTGGGTGGGCTAGTGGCACGAAAGAGCTTTCTAAAATGTCACCGCCACCAGAGCTTAGCAAGAAGGAGGGACTCGAGCCCCAGCTCCTCTGAGAAGCCCTGGGAAGCTCAGCCCACCTGCTTTCCTGGCGGGGTGGAAGGCAGGGCAAGGTTGGACCCGACTGCCCAGCCTCCAGACGTGCCCACTCCCAATCGGCCCGGGCACGCGCAGGCAGGGGCTCTCTCGGCTCCGCAATTCAGCTGTCCCTGAGGGCCGCCCTGTCGCCGTGCCCCGTCGGTTCTTCCTTTGTCCCAGAGGTCCAATCTGCGGCAGCAACCTAGCAAACTGCAGGCGGAGCGCCCCGGCGCTGCCCGGTGCACCAGCACCATCTAGGGGCGGTTCGCGTCGCTGGGGTGGCTCTGGAAATCCGCAGCACCGCTCCATAAGCATCCTTGGGTCACCGCGCGGCCTTGCGCAAGTCGCTGCTGCAACCCCGGCCTGGGTTTCTTAAATTAACGTAGAGGCATCATCATACCCACCCTTATCGGCTCTCCTAACGTGTGAGGATATTTTACTCCCCCGATCAAGTGTGATCATCCCAATAGAGACTGGCAGGCAAGGAGGGAAACAACGCAGAACAGAGAATCAAGGGCAGGTACATTTGACCGCAAATCTGTGCCTTGAGCTCCTCTACCAGACCGCGGGTTGAGGGCAGTTTCCCCTGACATGTATGTGGCTGTGGGAAGACTGATCTTGCTGGTCCCTTGTCTTCTGTTAGCTACTTCCTGTGTGATTTTGGCTAAGCCACGTGACCTCTCTGAGACTCCACTACCATCCCTCAACCTTAGGGATGACCATCCTTTGTTCCCACTCACAGGGATGTGTCTGTCAACCCTGGGAAAGTTTCTAAATCAAAATTCACCATGAGCAGGTAAATCAGAGGTTATGAGTCACCGTGAGGATCAAGAGGAAAGGAAAAAAAAAAAGATAACTCCATAAACATGTCAAATTACCATTTCCGCCAACACAGAGCTGCAAAGCCTCCTGCCAGAGGCCAACCTCCTTCACACCTGGGCTTTGAGGCTTGTGGCCCGTGTGATTATCTCCATTTTACAGCTGAGAAAATCGAGTCACAAAGAGCCATAGACATGTTCTCAGAGGTGCCGTCCCAGATGAGCCAAGGCTGAGGTCACTGTCCGGGGCTGCTGCTCAGGGTGCCTCCCCCAGGCAGGCGGTTTCCCTCCAAGGACTCTGGGATGGTCTAAAAGCACAAGATCCTCTCAGCCCCCACTGGAGCGGGGCATCTGGAAGAAGGACAGCAGTGGGAGGGTTTGGTCTGAAAAATAGGAGATCAGAGAAACACGAAGACTGTCTCTAAATAGCAGAAGGGCTGACACATGGATGAGTAAGCAGAAGAATGAGGCAGAGGAGAGCTATGGGGGGCGGGGGTGGGGAGAGAGCAGAGCAATTGGCTCTCAGCAAAAGGGGGAACAGACCTGAGACAGGCGGAGCCCTGCCATCCAGCGCAGGTGTGGTAGTCTTCTTCCAGAGCTGCCTGAGCCTGTCTCTCCTGCCTGAGGCCACAGCCCGGCTGCTCAAGGCTCCTCTGACATCCCTGGTGACCTTGCTCACAAAGGTGTCCTGACAATAGACCTGTGGCTGCCAGGAGCCAGGCAGGACTTGGGAAACGATGTTTGCCCCCACCCCCTGAGAAGGCAGGTTTGTTTTGATGCGCAGGATAGCCTGGGCCACGCTGGGAACTGCTGGGCCAGTTGTCTCTGCTGGTGTCCTGATTATTCCCCATCATGTTCATTTCTCACAGCCCGAGAGCTTAACTGATGCCCCCACAGTCCTTTGTCCTTTCTTAGAACCATGGCCTGGGGGCGAGTCTCGTTTCCCAGGCATTGGAACCTCTGAGATCCCAGACTGGTTCTTTCATTCTCGGCCCTGCATACCCCTCTCCTACCCCAGCACAATGCTGGCAACAAGAGTTTTCTACAAACACTGTTGAAGTGATAGCATCATTCATATTGGGCTCCAACCCCTTTCTGCCATCTGTAGTCACTCCAGGGGATTTCTGCCACAGACATTGGCTGAGGATCTGCTACAGGCTAGGCACCATGCCAGACACAGGTGACACACAGGCAAATTCTCCCCACATGGCTGTACAGGCAGATTGTGCTAACCCCACTGCACATGTGACTGTAGGAACTATGTCACCAGTGTGGGAATGGATACAGTCAAATATCTCTAATTTTGCCAGTTAATCTTCCAAACCCCATTGCTCAGTTTAGCATGGAGTTCTTCATTTCTCCCTCTCAAGACAACCCCTACCCTCCTCCAGGTCTTAGTCAGGTGCAAGGGATGGGTCCTGCTTCCCAATTCCAGATGGAGAGAGCTGGAGTGTGGCCAATAGCATAGCGGACTGCAGTGGACCCACTGATGGAGTACCTCTCCACCACTTCTCTGGTGCCCCTACTTGCCCTGCATCCTGCCCCGGACCCAGAGCTTACCAATGAACTCACTAACCAAGGGTGTGAGGAGGCACTGGCTTTGTTAAACAAGACAGAGAAAGTACTGTAATACCCTTCTCCTCCCAGAGCACAGGATTGCAACTTACCTAATTTTTTACCTAATGAAAGGCAGCTACTTGGCTGACGGAGCAGAGATTTGCTGAGCCCTCTAAACAGAATGGCCTGCCGTTCTTCTCAGCAACACAGACTGACACATAATGAGCCCTGCTTCCGCGGACACCTGTCACAGCAGATAGGGAAGCTGCAAGGCAAACCAGCTGAGAGTTCTGCACAAGGTCACACAGCTAGAGTGTGGGAGAGCAGGCATTCGGATCCAGGGCTGCCTAGCCCCCACGACCTGTGTTTTTTCCATTTTTCCTTCTGGTGGGGGATATTTAGCTGTCTCAAGGATGACCCACACTTGTAGCCAATTGGATATCTGGTATTTTTACTGCCAATACTGTTGAAAAGGCAGATTCTTAATCCACTCCATCCCTCCCAAAGTCTGGTTAAAATACCTTGGAGTCAATGGGTCAGGTACACAAAATGACACGCCCAGTCATACCTGAGTTGGCACAGTAGGGTTATGCCAGTGAACCCGATGCAACCCTGGGCCTTCCTTCTCTGGGCACTGATGGATCCAGTGGGAACCCATGTCCAGTCTCTTCTCTGTAGTGTCCACATCTCCAGGGTAAATGGGCAAAATATGCTAGGGCTTGCCAAGAAACAAAGACCTAGCAGAGGCTGAGGGTCAGAAGCTATCAGAGCTTAATGAATAGCAAAAGGGCATTTGGAACAGCGCTTCCACTACATGGCTGAAAAATCTGGGGCCCAGGGAGGAGAGACGATTTCCTGTGGCCATCCAGCTATGAGGGAGCTTGGATTGGAACAGAGAGCCTACTTGTATCATGATGCTTTGTCCATCAAGCATTGCTTTCTCCAGATACTGTCTTTTAAATCCATTATCACTGAAAAAGGATGCAGGGTACAAATTAATATCATTAGCTTGTAAATAAGGTCTTGGGGTTCAGGTAGTTGGAAGGTCTTGCTCAGGGTCACTTAGTTGGTAGTGGATCCAAAACTATGACCGAGATTTAGTAACAAAGAGGTGTTTATTCCCGTTGCTTCTCCTTGCCAGGAGCAGAGTACTAAACAGGTTGTCAACCTTGCAGCCTTGCAGGTGAGGCTGCCTTCTGAGTCTTTCTTTCTCGGGATAAAAGAGTGACATTTTGGTGCTACTTCAAAGGAGCTAAGGCCTCTGGGCATTGGCTCAGCAAGAGCCCACCCTGCTCCACAGCTCTACCCACTTGCCTTTTGACTGTAGATGGTGGCAAGGGGAAAATGACTCAGGTTTGATGTCATAAAGACTTAAATTGAAATCCTGACTCTATTTCTCACCACTCATGATTCTTCATACCAGAATGTCATATCCATTTCCCAGAAGCTAATAAATGTTTTTGCTTCTTGGCCTTTGCTGCTTGATGCCAGGTGCACTCCCTGCATCCATGCCATGACTGCCAGTATCTGTATCTAGGCCTGCAGTCTGATATGAGGCCCCAAGGTGTCTTCCTCTGGGTGTGAAGCTTTGGGCCCAGCAGACACAGAGTACAGGTTGGCATTGCTCTTGTGTGATTTTTCACTGGACACAGGAGTCTCTTCGTTCTGGCTGCCAAGCAGTGGATTGGGCATTTGTTAATTTAGCAGATCTAAAAAGTACATTAGTCTTTCCCATAGGACAACCCCATTGGTCCAAACTTAAACTGATTGCTCAGCAATAAGGACCAGCATTTGCCCATGGCTGCAGTGGCTGCCATGAGTCCTGAGGGCCTTCTAGACTGAGATCTACCTGGAGACCATGCCCAGGTAGGCTTGAAACAGCTGCAGATGCTCACTCAGTGCGAGGTCACCTGTCACTCACAGACTTCCTTTTATTTTAACTTTATTTTTCAGACCTGCATCAGTACAAGAGTTGAGGCTGTGCAGACTGACAATAAAGAGATCTAAGGCAAATGGGAAATAAGACCTATACTTAGCCTGGCAAAGAAAGGCAGAGTGAAGCAAAGAAGTAAATAGGAACTACCAATGAGTGACAGATGAAGTGCATGATAGTTATTTATTCTTAACCTTGCACTGTAGAGTATCTCCATAAATAAAAGGCTTTAAACGTTATATTTAGCAGATTTAAAAGTTCCACTTTTTAAAAGACAGGCAAGGTAAGCACTAAAGTGAATTACAGAAATCTCATTAGCTTGTTTATTAAACACCTTCAAATATAGTTTTTAATGGGGCTGGAAGACAGACTACATTGTATATGAAATACACAGGCAGGGCATATCCCATGCGGGTGTATCAGGAATCGGAGAAGAATAATTTGTGAAGTCATTTATTGAGACTTTATTCACGTTCCTTTGGGGAAGGGTCATCCTTTCTTGACTCAAGTAGGAGAGCTGATGTCTTGATCTTAGATGGCATTACCAGCAAGTCTTGGCCAAGCCTTGTTCCCACTTGAGCAAGGCAGGATGTGTGAACTTCAAATATACATGTGCCCTGTCATCTTAGTCCCCCTATTGACTGTCCAGAAGTGAGTTTAATGAAGACAGAATGTCTCCTGTAAACAAATCATTATCCCTGATCAAGGAAGTGTAAACAGAACCTGGCCTGGGAAGCAGGTTCTTTGTCTCTCCCTACCACACACATGTAAAACTCCCGGCTCTGGGGATTTGCCCGAGTCTGAGGTCAATAATGAAACTTCCTGATCTTAGGGGGAAGACCCAAAACCAGACGCAGCAAGGTCTCCCAGAGTGTCTTCCACATCAGATCTTATTGGAAAGATTAAATTTAAGCAGGAATAGGTGAGCCTTACTAAACATAACTTAAATACTCTTAAATTAAAATGCTGATATATAAAGGGATGAAAATATATCACAGAAGCATTTGCTACAAGAATACTTTTGAATTATAGGACCTGGAGTGGAATTCAATTTACTTAATCTTATTTAAATCAACATTTTACTTTCTCTATGGCTTTAGACAAATCATTAAAACCTTTTGATTCTTCATTTATAATACATAGTTTGTATTTCTAATTCATACCGTATGAACTTTATTTAGTTTCTTTTTTTTTTATGAAGATAAAGGTGCTGAGACTATTATAAAGAGCCAGGTAAATATAAGGGGCTATCTACATTGTCTAGCACATCAGTTCTTAACAGGTGGTTGCTTTTATAATATTATTTTAATTATCACGATCACCATCATTCTCACTG
>VMDR010024173.1:0-15165 GCA_007922815.1 Macrotus californicus | reverse complement strand
GGGGGTGTGCAGGGCAGAGGGGAATAAAGGGGGGGAAATGGGACAACTGGAATAGCATAATCAATAAAATATATTTTTAAAAAACTAGCAAACAAACAACACAGAAAGAGCAAACTGATGCAGAAGGTTATGGGAGTTAGCCATGCAACCACAGAACGGAATCCCTGAAAAGGCCTCCGGGCCTCCTGCCTCAGACCCGCCCCCTGTCCCCCTGCACCGTCACAACCACCTGCCCAGAAAGAGACTTGACCTCGTCCTTAGAAATGCAACGTCTGCAGCAGGGTTCGCTACCTTTTCTGCTAAGTTCCCCAGCCCTCCCTCTCCTTGCTTTGTCAATCTTCAGCCTGCACCTTCATTTTTTGTTAAATTCTCTTTCTGGTTCGTATTGCTCCCAGAAGCCTGCTGTTGTCCGCCCACCAGCAGAAGCTCCAGGAGGGCAGGCATCTTGTCTGGCTTTCACCAGTGTGGCCCCAGGAAGGACTTACGGGCATTTGTGAAATAATGAGTTCAGGTTGCTCCCTGCACAGTAAATCGTCATTCTTCTGGGAAGGAATACACCTTGGTGCTTCCGATGCTGTGCGTTGTGTTTGACGGACATAGAAGGGGGCAGAAGCTGGAACAAGGTGCCGTCTGCAGCCACGTTAGGGGTGGCCATCTGTCCGCCAGGCACCCAGCTGTAGCCCAGCTCTCACTCTGCACATACACATCTTGTCCACCATCGGTATACCAGAGTTAAAGAGTAAAACAGACATTACCCCAAACTAAGAAATTAAGAGAAACAACAACAAAAAAGAGATTAAGATGGACAAAATGTAAGAAGGGGACTTAAAAAGATAAATTGTTTTTATAAAAAAATTAAGACAGATAAAAAATGAAAGGGTGCTAGCTTAGAGAAATTAAAATGACTTACAAGCCACAATACAAGGAATAAAAATTTTTAAAAGACAAAAGTTAAGACAAAGATAAATAAAAGAGAAAAATTCTGAATGGGTTAAGGAGGAAATTAAAGTCATTAAAAATGCCCTTAAGCTATAAAACAAAGACCAGAAGCCTTGGTGAATTAGAAAGATAAGTAAAATAAGCAACAATTTATGTGAAAACATAGAGTAGAAAACCAAGGTCATTGAAAAATAAGATGCCAATTAGATGAAAGCCAGTGTGGGAGCTCCCGGAGCCCCCTCTGACTGCGGGGCCCACAGTGAAGAAGGGGCCCCGGCCGGGACTGTCCAGCCCTGGGGTCCATGACCTCCACTTGCCTCCAACAGCCTGTCCCTGCTCTCTCTGCTCTTCCACAAGTGCTGGTGAGGTCCAGGAGACCCCGCCTTCCGAAAGGGCTGCCTGCCACCAATCATCCCGGGTCTGGCTCCAGCCCCAGAGCCTAAGAGACGCCGCGCCGTGAGTAAGAGCCTCTCTCCATGATACCCTCCCCTCCCTCCGCCCCCTGCAACGCGATGCATCACACCACGTGGATTTCTACATGCTACTCCTTCCAAGCCAGAAAAAAAGACAGCCTGTCTGAACTGAAGAGACAGGAGAGAAAAGATGGCACAAAGAGGGGAAGAGAAACCGTGTTGGGCACGTTACTGCATGCCAGGCACTGTGCTGTTAACCACTTAGCGACACCTGGCAGCTGACCTGCCAGGCCAGCAGCAGCAGGGTGCCCATCGCGCAGACGCGAACCCTGAGCCAGGGACCCTTTTCCACCTTCTCGTTAGCCTCCGCGGTCCTGATGCGCTGTTCTGGCCTCACAGATTTCCTAAGTGATTCTGTCTTTTTCTCTCTTTTTTCCACCAGTGAGTCTGTGTTGGTCCTCTTTCCTGCCCGTGGATTTCTGGCTACAGTCAATTCCCATGGTGCTCAGCTTAACGCTCTATATATTTGTGTCACCCCGACTTTGTGCACCCCAAACACAAAAGATGAAATCTCTGGCATGAGCTTTTAAATGTCACCTCCATCTGCCTAGTAAACAGTAAGAAAGCCATGGGTGATCCCATGTAGCCCTGCTCTTCAAGGGTGAAAGCATGCCCACCTCCCCAGGACACAGGCTGTCTCTGTAAATGCTAACTGAAGGATTCTGATGTTAATGGCAACCCTTTCTAAGAGGGAGCAACCCAGAGAAGGATCCACAGAGAGACTAATTCCTGAATCCACTCACGACTTTCAAAAGGTAGAAGTACATGGAGAGAAAGTGCTAAGTCAACCCATGGGCCACATTCATCAAGCACCAGCAGATGGGCAGGTACCAGTCTGCTAGAGCACAGCCCTCAAAGAGCCTGTCATTGGATTAAGTAAGTTATGCAAGGAGGGTGACAAGGTAGGGTGTCATCAGTTGCCACTGGAGGTAGAGACGCTGAAAACAAGGAGTTCAGAAGCAGATGTGGACTCATGTATAATCTTGCACACAGGTTTCTGAACTCAGGCTTCTCACTTGTAAATCAGAATTCATAGTAAGTCCACCTCCAAGGGCTTGTAAGTGTTCGCTGAGCTCACGTGTAGGCAGCGTTCCTGGTACACACAGTCGTTGGGTGCAGGGTGGCTGTGGTCACAAACAGGTTGGACACTGCAGTGTGGACCGGATGGCAAGGGCTGGACAGAGGGGACTGCACCCAGCCAGGACCTGGGCTGGGCTCTGTCTCTGCTTGATGGCAGTGTGACCAATTCCATTCTTCTCTAGCTCTGTGGTCCTCTACCAGGGGCAATTTTGACCCCCGGGGACATTTGGTGATATCTGGAGACATTTGTGTTATTGTCACATCCAAGGGCGGCGGGAGATGTGCTGCTGGCATCTGGTCGCGCCCAGCTCTCTGCCTTGCATACGGTAACATGTTTGTTGACCGGATGAATGAGTAAACAAATAAGGGAATTCAAGCCCTCTGACTGCAGGATTCCCTTTGAGAGATTCTGCATGATAACTCTTTACCTCATAAGGTGTTCAGAAGATGAGATCATGAAACTAAAATGATAGGAGTTATAATAAAAGGTAATATGAGCAAAGAATTGCTTTTTTGAACAACTGATTTTGAAATTATTAAGACATCCACACCCAGGAGTGGAAAATTATCTTAGTTGATTCTGAACTTTCAAAAAAAGAGAAGACTGGCCTGCTGAGATTTGTTGAGACAAATGTTATTTGTTTCTAACTTTTTTTAATTTCAGAGAAGCTATTTAGGCTATACAGGGTTAAAAATCAAGGCTAACATTTTAAAATAAGCATTTTAACAGTTTGCCCTCTGGTGGAGAGAGGTAAAAAATGCATATACAATGTTAAGAAAATCACGATGGGTCCCACTTCTCACACTTGCCTCAGCTTGTTTTCCGCTCAGAAAACGGGAGAGTGGCTGCTGTGGGCTGATCTGGGTCCCCCTCAGATGCATCTGTTCAAGCCCTACCCCTAGAACCTCAGAATGTTTGCAGAGACTGTTTGGAGAGAGGGCCTTTAAAGAGGAGATGAAGTTAAAAAGAGGCCTCTAGGGTGGTTCCTAATGCAATGAGGCTAAGACCCATGTCCCTGTAGCAAGAGGAAGTGTGGACACACGGGAGACATCGGGACCCTGATGCACAGAGGAAACATCACGTGAGGACACAGGGACAAGGTGTCCATCTGCAAGCCAAGGAGAGAGGCCTCGGGAGAAACCAACCCTGCCCACGCCTTGATCTTGGACTTCCCGCCTCAAGGACTGTGAGGAGTGAATGAATGTCTGTTGTTTGAGCCCCCAGTCTGGGGCGTTTGTTATGGTGGCCTAGCAGACCACTCACTCAGGAACAAGCTTCCCACTGATGGGAGGGAAACGTTCAGGGTATCACCGAGTGTCTCATCCTTAGGTTTGTATCCTCCCTGCCAGGGGCCTCTTCAGGGCTGACCGCCATCTACCTCAGGTAGAGCGCCCCCTGGGCACCGTGAAGGGGTCAGGCAGGGCCTCCTGGTGCAGCGCGTGCTGCCTGTGCCCTCTCTCCACCTGAGCGTTTGCTTCCCTGTCTGCCTCTTCCAGTCCTGCATAAGACCGTTTCCATTCATTGAAAATTCAAATTAAAAAACTAAAACCATCATCATTTCAAACTTATTTGTGGATTTTTAAGAAAATAGAGATAAGTAAAATTAAGGAAATAAAATTCAAGCATGATTCTCTTGCACCCAGAGCTGATCCCATTAACATTTGTTATTTCTTAATCACTTTGGGTTTTTTTTCTTTCTATGACTAGCGATGCGTAGTTTCGGTTCCTTGGCAAAGATGGGATCATCCTGTACATACTGATTTTAACCTTTTTTCACCAATAATATATTGTAAACAACTTACCACATTATCAAATATTTTATTTGTATGACTTAATACTCTAGTATAAGAATTCAATTTAATTAAGCCACTATGAAATGGATTTCACTTTTCTTCTAATTATTTATCTATTCTAGACATTGTTGTGATGGACACCCTGGTAATCTTTGCATATAGCCATGATTCTTTTCTCAGAACACTAAATTTTAATTTTAAAATTAAACTTTCCCCTGACGAGCAGAAGGCTCAGCTGGTTGAGCGTCGTCCTGCAAAGTGAAAGGTTGATTCCCGGGCAGGGCGCATGCCTGGGCTGCAGGCTGGTCCTGCTTCCTGGTGAGTGCGAGAGGCAACCGATCGGTCTCTCTCACATCACTGTTTCTCTCCCTCTTTTTCTCCCTCCCTTCCGCTCTCTCTAAAAATGAATAAAAATAAAATGTTTTTAAAAATAAAATTTAACTTTAGCTTCTGGTGAATGCAGAGAAAATTTCCTGCACTCCCAAGCAGTAGATGATCTGAACCAGACAAGCAGCAGGAGCACAGCGATCACTGGCTTTAGACTGGATGACAAGGCCGACAGTTTCATGGAGAGCTGGGGGACAATGAACAAGCAGGGGCAAGGAAAGTGAGGAAACTAAAAGGGAGGTAAAGAGAGTTAAGGAACGAAGAATATGACTGTTGAAAAAGAGGGAAGAGAGAAGGTCAGTGTTAAGGCCTGACAGGACCAGTGGACAAAACGTTCACACTCACTGTGAGACCAGTGGGCACGCCTACTATACACCATGCACGGTTGGGTGACTTAAAGCACCGAGCTGGTTTCCCGGCATTGCCCAGAGCCCCGTCACTGACGTGTGCTCATGAAATACAAGTGTGACACGCAATTTGGTAAAACATGAGAAAAGACAGATCTACCGAGGGAAGAACATTCATTTAGTGCATTACAAAGTAATACCTAAATACATTTCAATATTCTGTCTTACACCTCTGTTTGCCCACAGTATGGCAAATCTAAGATTATCTGTAAGGGGCATATACTCAGGCTACCCAGTGTAGGCCGCTTCCTCAGTTGCCACTTTGTCAAGGGAGAGAGGTGTGGCTGTGATTTAATGAACTCTAGCCCTTGGGAGAGTGATGCCTACTGCCAGCAAAGGGCCAAAGTTCTTTTGGGTGAAGACCCACAATTGATAATATTAGGTGTCTTAGGAATATAGAGCACATTCTAAGATAATTTTCCAAGGCATGTGTGCTGGGACCTGACTTGATGGTTCCTGGTCCCAATCCCTTTCCATGATTATGTCTTTTAAGTCCTCCTTGCTGGCCTTGGTGTCTACCCTTGAACTTTTCTTGGCCATTTGATGTGAGTTCATGGTCACCAACAGTTCACCCTCCCTCCAAACACAAACATGCTGAACCCACTTGCTCACAGAAGCCTGTGTGGGTCCTGCTCACCCAGGGCTTGCTTGCACTTCCCTGGCCTGGTGGGTTGGAGAGGCACATTTAAGTGTGGTAAATATAAGTGCAGATTGGAATTTGACACTAATCCAACTTTAAGAGATTGATGTCCATTCTAAAATTCAGTCCTGACACTTGGGATTTCGAACATCCAGACAGGGAAAGTAATGAATATTGGTTGGCAGCAGACACAGAGATGTTTCCCTGAAAGGAGGGACTCTTGCTTGAGAAGGAGACCATGTGGCCATGTCTGACTCAGGAATTTAGGCCAATGAGTCATCTTGGATGGTGCTGTGGTCCAGTGGGCCTTGTAGAGTAGGCCACTGCCACGGTCATCATAGGGCACATTCATGAATTGAAGCCCAAGTGCGTAGCTCAAGAGGGTGCCATCATGAGCTTCAGAGACCTGAGGGGAGAGAGGTTGCCAGCTGGACAGGGAGTGTCTTCTGCAAGAGCTACACGCGGCCACATGGAAGAGCCGGAGGTAGGAGGAGGAGAGGGAGAAGAGCAGGGTAGGAGCAGAGAAGGTGTGCATGGAACACAAACAGTCAAACAGGGACAATGTATGATGAGAAGTAAGTCCCAACGCTGTGGTGGGCAGCTCTGGTCACACCGGGTAGCCAGGTCCTGAATATGCATCCATCATGCATGAGTTGTAAACTTTTCTGTATGTAAATTCAGAGTTGTCTTTCAATAAATAGCTTTTCAATGAGAGGTTAAATACATATTCAGTTGGAATGGTGCCCTTACTTCAGTGATGAAATAATGACTTGAATGTATTGGCAGACTTTGAATATAATTGCTTTCAGGCCTTGGGCCTTTTCAGATTTTTAAAAACGGGCTCAGAAAGTAGCAAAAAAAATTCAGAATCAAATCTGGTAGTTAATATATGAAATTAAAGTGGGTAACACCATTATTTTGGTTCTCAAAAACGAGATGGGGTTTCCTACATGCCTTAAATGGACTCTGAAAGCCACTGCCGAGGGAAAGTGAGTTCCAGACATGTTCCGAGGGCAGGGAAATCTTCCAAATAGGGTAATTTCTCAGGGGCTACTTTGAGCAGTGACTCCCTGCAGCCTGTGATTTCTGGCACAGATGCTGTTAGGTCAGCCATGTTGCTTTCAAAGCCCCCCTGGTTAAAAAAAAAAAGGGGGAGAGTCTCCATCCAGTCACCTGCTTTCTAGGAAATGGTGGTTTTGTTTGACTCAATATTCCTATCTCAACTGTATGCTTCTGTGAGCTCTAAATCTGCCTTGACCCACCATCCTTTTGACTGCAGAGGGGAAATTCCCCACCGGCTGTGCTTTGTGCAGCTGGGCTGCAGTTAGCGACAAGCTATGAAGGAGGCCAGATGCCGGGAAAATCAAAAGCATTCTGTTTAGATTGTGAAGAAAATATGCAAAAGTAATTCTAATATCTCCCAGCCGGATGCTGGGATGAAGGTGATGGATAAGGTGAGGGATCTGTTGGCCAGGAACACCACTGACTCCTGACACTTGGACCCTGGGCCCGGTGGCACTTTCGGGTAGATGAAGTTGCCTTGGAGAGGTGTAGAAGAACAAGTGGCTCCTTCAACAACAGTCTTGCTGCAGCAAAGTCCTGGGACATCCTGTCAGGGAAGGTGTATGGGTGTCAGAGGAGGTCAGCTGGCCCTGACACTGACCTGCTCTGCAGGCAGACCCCGCTTTTAAACCCAAACTGCAACCTGGGAAACACGATGGCCCAGCCAGGCCTGGCACAGAGACCTCCGACTGGTGAGGAGCCAACGGAGAATGGCTCTGGGTCTGTCTCCGGATTACATCACCGTCCACGCTCGCCGGAATTCTACTGAACGTGTAAATGTTTCAGCAATGCGTTTTCCTGCTTGCCCTCAAACGTACACTGAGGGCCTGCTCTCCCCTAGCTCGGCGTCCAGGTGCTTAGGTAAGGAGTCATTTTCACCATCTGTCTGTCTAGAATTCAGATGCCTCCCCCGCCCCAGAGCCTCCATCTCTACCTAAGCCCCCTCCTCTCCCTGGAGTGTTGCAGCAGCCCACTACCTGCCCTGGTTTCCACCCTTGCACCCCTTCATCTCTCCTCAAACAGGGCTGCTGGCTCGTACCCCTTCTTGGCCCTGGCCCTGCAGCTTCTGTTCCCCTCTACATTGACCTTGTCTTTCTGATGCATTGACACCTTGGGGACTTGATGACTCTGGAGAGACTGTCCCTCCTACGGTGTCCTGTGAGGCACCTTTCATACCCAAATCAACTAATCTACGGCCAGCACCCCAAACCTCCTCTGTGGACCTCTTACCCTCAAGGCCACAACCTGCCTTCCCTAATCAGCCCAGGGCCAGGTGCCAGGCAACCAGAGGCAGCCCAAGGCCTCAGAGTCTTCTGATAGTCTCTGAATTGCCTCACCCTGTGCCTGCATGCCCACACTCTCTAACTCCTTTCTGTGGAAAGCACAACGAAACCTCTTGCTCAGTTCCCCCCTCCCCTCTGCCTCCTGACTGACCCTGGCACAACCTTGTGTGGCCCTTACAGTGTGGTGTGCCCTCTTCTCTGGGGAACTGTGAATGTGACAACTGACTTCACAGTAGCAGTCATCTCCTGATCTGTGGGCCTTGCCATACCTGAATGATAGCAAAACCCACATTTTAAAATACCGCAGAGGGAAAGTCAAGGCCTTCACACGTCCTAGACTCTGCTGCCCACTGTGGTGGCCACTAATTACATGTGGCTATTGAGTGCCTAAAATGTGCCTTGTCAAAATTGAGATGTGCGATCAATGTGAAACATACAATGGACTTCAAAAACAATACAAAAAAAAAGTAAAATATCTCATCGATAATTTTTATATCACCACATGTGGAAATACTATTTTAGATACATTGGGTTATATACAATATATAAAAGTTAACAATTTGCCCTGGCTGGGTGGTTCAATTGGTTGGAGCATCGTCCCATACACTGAAAGGTTGCAGGTTCAATTCCCAGTCAGGGCACACACGGAGGCTGCAGGTTCAGTCCTTGGTCTGGGTGAGTACAGGAGTCAACTGATTGAAGTTTCTTTCTTACATTGATGTTTCTCTCTTTCTCTCCCACCCTTTCACTCTAAAATTAACAAATGTATCCTAGGAAAGTATTAAAAGAGTTAATGATTTGACTTTGGGTGGTGGGTACACCATGGAACTCACAGACTGTGTATCACAGGAATGTGCACCTGAAACCTACATGGCCCTATGAACCAATGTCACCTCAATACATTTAATTAAAAATTAAGTTAAATTAAATTCACTTGTTTCTTTTTACTTTCGTAGGATAGTTACTAGAAAACTGAAAAGTACACGCGTGACTGTCATACTTCCACTGGACAACACTGACGCCTCCAGAACCTAACCTGCTACCCTTTTGGCTTCATCTTCTTCTGCCTCACTCACACTACCCCTCACACTGGCCTCCTAGGATGCACTCGGCAGGCTCCTGCCTCAGGGCTTTTGTATTTGCTCTTCTCTCCACCTGGAAGGAGCCTCTCAGATACCTGCTCAGCTGGCTCCCTCACTTCCCTCACATCTCTACCCACTGCTACCTCCTAGTGAAGATTGCTCTGGCCTTCCTCTATAAAATGGCAGCATCACCCCCGAGATTCCTATCTTTCTCCTCTGCGTTATTTGTCATGCTTAATATGAATCCCTAGCCAATATTTGGCTTGTTTAGTGTGTTTATTATCTGTGTCCCCACCAGCATGACTGCTAGTAGGGCAGGGATTGGGGTCTCTTTCCTTCTCTGCTGCACCCTCCCTACCTAAAAAGATCACAATAAATATGTGTCAAATGAATGAACACAGACCACAGGCTTTTAGCCTCAGGATCCTTGCTCCAAATGAGAGAAGTCAAATACATGTAACAGATAAAAACAGGTTTGGGTGTTGAAGCAGGGGAGAGGCCTGCTGGGAGTTGGGAACAGGGCCAGCTGAGGCCTGGCCATGGCCAAGAGGCACTCAGACCCACTCAGAGCTGCTCAGCCCTGTCAGGTGGTAGTGATGGGCGGAGGGTGGAACAGGCTGGAAACGGGAGAATGGATAATCTGCATTTTAAAAAAGCTTCCTGTAAAATATGTGGGACCTACTCACTGAGATCAGCCCTTGGTGCTGTGACTTTCTACAACAGGATGAAGAATGGGCCGGGCTTGTAGGGTAGGTGGTCCAGGAAAGCTTGCTGCAGAGTCTTGAATCTCTTTCCAGAAATATTCATTGAATTCTGCGTTTAACCACTTCCCAAGTGAATGCTGTGCCTGTTGCTCCTCCAAATGCAGTTAGCTCCATTAACAGATGGAAGGGCAAAATGTGGTATAGAGGCGACGCTGCGGAGCGGGAGGAGCCAGAGATGCTGCCCGCGCTCGCTCACTCAGGGGCCGTCCAGCACCAAGCAACCGCGCGCTGGGGCAGCGGAACCGCCGAGGCCCAGTGGGCCGCACTCGCCGCGGAGAGCTCCTCCCGCCGCGTCCGCGCTTGCTCGTAGGCCGCGGGAGCCAGAGGCCAGTCCCCAGATGGGGTGAGGGCGGCCCGCTGCCTGGGAAGCAGGATGAGCATCAAGATTCCGGCGGGACTGGCGGAGCTGCTGCAGGGTGTCACCGTGGAGATGTTGAGGCACCAGCCGGTCGACCTGCTGGAGCTTGCGCTGCGGCACTTCACGTGCCTGCAGCAGGGGAACCAGCGCAAAGGCACCGAGTGCTGCGGCCACGAGGGCGGGACCTGGGGGCCCGGGCGCCGCCGCTCGGGGAGGCTCCCCCAACAACGAGGCCAACTGCGCTGCGGAGGAGCCCTTGCACACCGACTCCAAGAACCGCGAGCAGGAAGAGTGGGAGGAGGCAGCGGATACAGGGGTGTTCGACGTTCCGGTAATAAAACGATTCAGGAGGCGTGCCTCTGTAAATGCAGGAGTTTAAAATCCTGATGAAGAAGAAGACGATGCAGAGTCCAGGATTATTCATCCCAAAACTGATGATCAAAAGAATCGATTGCAAGAGGCTTGCAAAGACATCCTGCTGTTTAAGAACCTGGATCGGGAGCAAATGTCTCAAGTATTAGATGCCACGTTTGAAAAACTAGTCAAAGAAGGGGACCATGTAATTGATCAAGGTTATGATGGTGACTATGTGTATGTAATCAATAGAGGAACGTTTGTAAAATGTAAAATGTGATGGTGTTGGAGGATGTGTTGGTAACTATGACAACCGTGGGAGCTGTGGCGAACCGGCCTTACTGTACAATTACATCCAGAGCAGCTACAGTCACTGCTACTGTCTTGGTGCTCTGTCGGGTCTGGACAGGGTAACCTTCAGGAGAATAATTGTGAAAAATAATGCCCAAAAGAGGAAAATGTATGAAAGTTTTATTGAGTCACCGCCATTCCTTAAATCTTTGGAAGTTTCTGAACACCTAAATGTGGTCGATGTGACAGGCACCGAAGTCTACAACGATGGAGAACAAATCATTGTTGCTCAGGGAGATTTGGCTGATTCTTTTTCCACTGTACAAGCTGGAGAAGTAAAAGTTGCTATGAAAAATAAGCCGTGGATGTCCAAGCATTTGAAAGGCTTTAAGGACCTTCCATGGAGATTGTGAAAAGGAACATCACCACCTATGAAGAACAATCCGTTTCCCTGTTTGGAACGAATACGTTTATTGTTGAACCCACTGCATGAAGCACATGGAGCGCGAAGACCTGTAGTAACAAAACTACACCGTGGTGGCTTGTTTACTGAGAAGGAGTTTGTGTAGATGCCAAGCATTTTCTGTGATTCCATGTTTTCCCTTTTTTTACATTTACATTTACAATGTATTAGTAAACAATAGTGGTTTAATGAGCAATAGGCTTTAACATCACTTTCTAAAGAGGAAATCATAAAAATATTGACATACTGAGAAAATGATTTTATTTTGGAGGGCGTCTGAGCTATTTATTTTTAAAGTATATTTCATTGACTATGCTATTACAGTTGTCCCATGTTTTTCCCCTTTGCCCCCCTCTGCCTGGTACCCCCTTCCCTCCAGCAACCACCCCTCCCCCTTAGTTCATGTCCGTAAGTCATGCCTGTAAGTTCTTTGGCTTCTCCGTTTCCTATACTGTTCTTAACCTCCTCCTGTCTATTTTGTACCTACCAGTTATGCTTCTTAATTCCTGCACCATTTCCCCCATGCTCTCCCTTCCCACTCTCACCTGATAACTCTCCAAATGATCTCCACATCTATGATTTTATTCCTGTTCTGGTTGTTTGCTTAGTTTTTGTTTGTTCATTTACATTCAGTTATTGATATTTGTGAATTTGTTGCTTTTTTAATGTTCATGGTTTTGATCTTCTTTTTCTTAAATAAGTCCCTTTAACATTTCATGTAATAATGGTTTGATGATGATGAATTCCTTTAGCTTTACCTTGTCTGGGAAGCACTTTATCTGCCCTTGCATTCTAAATGATAGCTTTGCTGGATAGAGTCATCTTGGATATAGGTCCTTGCCTTTCATGACTTTAAATACTTCTTGCCAGTCCCTTCTTGCCTGCAAAGTTTCTTTTGAGAAATCAGCTGGTAGTCTTATGGGAACTCCTTTGTATGTAACTCTCTGATTGTCTCTTGCTGATTTTAAGATTTTTGTATTTATCTTTAACCTTTGGCATTTTAATTATGATGTGTCTTGGTGTGGTCCTGTTTGGGGCCAACTTGTTTGGGACTCTCTGTGCTCCCTGGACTTGTTTATCTATTTTCTTTGCCAAATTAGGGAAGTTTTATTTCATTATTTTTTCAAATAAGTTTTCAATTTCTTGTTCTTCCTCTTCTCCTTCTGGCACCCCTGTGATTAAGTTGCTGGCACTTTTGGAGATGTCCCAGAGTATTCTCATTTTTTTGAATTTTTGTTTTTTATTTTTGTTCTGATTGAATGTTTATTTCTTCCTTATGTTCCAAATTGTTTATTTGAATCCTGGCTTCCTTTCCTTCATTGTTGGTTCCCTGTGGATTTTTCTTTATTTCATTTAGTATAACCTTCATTGTTTTCCTTTACATTATTGCCATACTCAATGAGTTCTCTGAGCATCCTGATCACCAGTGTTTTGAACTCTGCATCTAATAGGTAGACTATCTCCATTTCATTTAGTTCTTTTTCTTGGGTTTTGTTCTGTTCTTTAATTTGGGCCCTTTTCTTTGCCTCCTCAACCTGGCAGCCTTGCTATATTTGTTTCTATGTATTAGGTAGAGCTGCTTTTACCTCCTGTATTGGTAGCATGGCCTGTGTAGAAAAGGCACCTGTAAATTGTATGGGGTGGAGCCTTAGGTAATTGCCAGGGTGGGGCAACCCACTTAACCACTTTTTGGCTCTGTGTGGGGGGAGGGCTTACAGAAGGGACAAGTGCTGGTGGTTTTACCATCAGTCGCCCCATTTCCAGTCACTTCACCCACTTATTGTACGTGACTGGTGCCCTTACAGCTGCTGCCCTCATGATGGAACCCAGAGTGGGTGGGTTTGTGCACATTCTGAGTCTGTGCAGGCACTTTAAGTGGCAAAAATCTGGCAGTTTCTTCCACAACCCCAAACCCCACTGGTTTTTACGGCCACAGGGAATGGGATTTATCTTTCTGGTGCTGGAACCCTAGGCTGTGAGGTCTGTCCTGGGGCTGGGATCACTTGCTCCCAAGGTATTCCTCCCAATTTGTATCTACCACACGGGAATGTGGGACCATCCATTCCACTGCCACTGCCTCTCAACACGACACCGCCTCTCCACTGGTCTCCGCCACTTGGCCCCTCCTACCCATCTGGATGAATGTGGCTTCTTTAAATCTTGGGTTGTCAGGCTTCCATATAGTTCAATTTTTCTGATGGTCCTGGGTGTTATTTGTTTTAAAATTTGGTTGCAATTCTTTCTATGGTTATGTGAGGAGGCAAAGCATGTCTACCTATACTCCTATCTTGATCAGAATTCCCTAATGAAATGATTTTCTACTCCCCAAAACTGACTGAAAGGTTTATTCAAATGATTGTGATATACTGAACACATATGTGCTTCTGAAGATAATTAAAGGATGTTATAGGTGATGTGTGTTTGTTTTGACTTAGGTTGATATGTCAGTGACTATGGCCATGTAAGAGGGAACTTGGCAATGAATCATGCTAAAAAGCATGATTTCATTCTTTTTATAATTCATTTTATATATATAGTAAGTACAATTTTAATCATATTTGTTTTAAAGTTTTTCTGGCTCGATAAGTTATGTGCTAGCCTTGGGCTATCGGTGAAATGGTATAAAACATCATATGCAATTTAAGAACCTTTTATATTTTTGCAATGAAGTGTATTTTGACTTCATTGGCAAAATGTCAGTAATCAGTAGTTTTATGAACAGGCAATTTAATCATTGTAATGGGGAAGAGTCTTTTTTAGATGAGAGATCATTAACACTTTTTCCTCATAAGGCACAGGTGGCAAACACAAGGCCCTTGGGCCAAATCCGGCCCTCCACCTTGTTTAATCTGGCTCGGCACCTTGTTTCTACCTGGCGGCAGCACCGAGTTCCTTGCCCCTAGTTAAGGAGTAGTTACATTTATATGGTCCTACAGTTACATTTGGCCCTTTGAAGGGAACTACGAAGCTGATGTGGCCCCTGGTGAAAATGAATTTTTCATACCCCTGTAGAAAGTATATATCTCTGCTTCCTTTTTCATTTGCAATTCTCTGTGTTCTTTATCTTTAAAAATTTGAGTTTGACATTTAATGTCACAAAGTTTTTTAAAAGCTGTTTAATTTTACTTATTGTCTTCTAAAAGTCTAAGATTGTATACACCATATACTACAAAAACTCTGTACCAAAAATAATTTGGGGTCCTTATCAACATGCCCACAGGATATTTCTTTGTTCTTCAATTGGTATCCGTACTACAGTTCTTTCAGACATCTGCTCCTATGGGGTTCCTTCAAGGTGGTAGAAATAAATTTTTATAAGCAAAATCATATGGAAAGATAAAAAAGAATTTATGGCCATTACAAATGTACCATTAGGCCTTTCCATGTGCTTTAATGTAGACTCATAAAGTAAAGAGTGATCTCAACCAGAATAGATTTTTATTGATAACTGATACACTTATTGGCTCCATAAGATGAATTATATTCAACCAAAGCAATATAGCCTTATGTTTCTAGCCTACATGACCCCAATGTCTAGAATGATTAATTCTAACCAGTTCACTTTTAAAGGAGCAATTCTACTCTGGGAAACATTTTAAATGAATATATACACAGGTAAAATTATTCTGTGGCTGATGTTGTCTTCTTAGAGAATGTTTATGGTCTCACTTGTACAGTGGAAATGTGGTTAATTATGTTAACCAAGTAATGAATCTATAAAAAGTTAAAGTATGTAAAGTATAACTTCAGCCACATTTTAGAGCACTGTTTAACAATTTTGCAAACTT
>VMDR010024172.1:0-15226 GCA_007922815.1 Macrotus californicus | reverse complement strand
GGAATCTCAGAAAAATATTTCCGCAGTTTATGAAATGCAGAGTCAAGTAAGTAAGGCAAATTGCTATTGAAGAGTAAGTATTGATTCTCTTGTTCTAATAAGTACATTTCAATTTTGTATATGGAATTTTACTTCTATTGCAGCAATAATTTATATGTAAGCCTGGAGTTTTCTGTGTCACCTTCTTCGGCCAGATGTGTTAAACCACTTGTGACATCTGTGCCTAAACTTCCCATTCTCCTGTTCTCTTTTGAAAACCTTAATGACTACATGCTGTCAAATCTGGTCTTGAGAAATTATAGAGCTACCACTAAGTTGCTTGACAAACTTTTGCAAAAATCTTATTTACTGTATCCTCATATTTCTTGTCTGAACATATGAATATATGAGACTGATCCAATGGATATGTAATTCCCTGTTTGTCCTATTATCTCTGAGGGTATGAAGTTATTTTCTTTAACTTTCTATAGAATAACCATGAGTGCACATTAAAATCTGCCCCTTTTCATCAAATGTTATGATCAAGGACTGGAATTATTTTCCAACTAGTTTAGTTGATTTACTATCACAGAATTTAAACAAAAATGTTAAGCAAGGAGGAATTAATCTTTCCTTTTCTGTGCTCTGACAGTGCACTATGCTTCCGTTAAAAGTGTGTTATAACTGGATTCCTGGTGCATCAATCTATCTCGCAAGACTGGAAAATTTATGATGTGAAGGGAATTAAGGAGTTCTTTATCTCTGTTATATCTGGCTCCAACTCAGGTTTAAATAATACCATCTTCCATTTCTTGAGTATTGCTCTTGTATATAATATCTTGACTCTCCCCAAAAAGAATTCACAAAGCAGATCTTACTATCTTATTTTACAGTTGAGAAAACAGGCTTGGAGATATCTGTTCACTTGCCAAAAACGACACAGCTGGAGGGTGCGGCTGGGCCATTACTTAGATCTGTCTGATGCTAAAGATCAAGCCCCTTCTCCTACGATAGGCTTTGAATTTTCAAGACAGATGAATAACACCTGTTGAATCAAATGCATATTTTTTTCTGGAAACACCACATACCTAAAAACTTTCTCAAATGTGACTATTTGATATGAGAACTAAAAAAAGGAAATAAGCAAGAGCAAATAAATTACCCACTTTAAGCCTCAGCTTTATCTCTCAAATGGGGCTCTCACGCTGAGATGTGGTGAGAGTTAATTAAATGCTATTATGCAATGTGAAATCACTTATGTACCTGGCATAGAGAAGCTCCCAATGACTGTTAGATAAAACCATCATCATCACCATCATCATCATCATCATCATCATTCTTTAGTACTATTTATACACAAAGCTCAAACATACCAAGAAGAAAAGGCATTTCTTATTTTAAAAATGACTCTACCAGAAATTCATGAAATCAGAAAATATTTCCCTGTAGTTGTTTTAAAAGTGACTTGTTCAGGGAAAAACTGGGACAACTGTAATAGAAAAACAGTAAAATTTTTAAAAAGTGACTAGTGATAGTTTTCTGTATCTTTTACTTTAATACATGCTGTATCATTTTAAAAACTGTGGAGTGTCCATTGTGCGAAGAGAAGTGACATCTTCATTTGTGTGGGAGGGAAAGGCTAAGAACTGCAGCTTAAAGTATATTCCTTAGCTTGCTTTTCACCAGCTTTGCATCATGAGCCAATTGAGTTTATGCCACATATTTTAATATAGGTCTAGAATTTTAACATAGAACTATATAAACAGGTCCAAATTTTAATAAGCATTGATCAACGTGTTGAAAAAATGAACAAACTAGGCTGTTTCATGTTTAATGCTACCAGTGTAGGCTGAAGTTACTAATAGTTCTCATTTACTCAATATTGTATTTGGTTTTTATAACTAGAGTAGGCATTAAGCAGTAGCATGATACAGTAATGATGTTTAGCTTTATTAAATTATCTTTACTAAGTTTCGTGTTCAACCCACAGCCAGTAAATATGAGAACAAGGAGAGGCACCCTCAGATCTCAAATCCAAATTTGGTGCTCCTCTATTTTACAAGATTATACTGGCAGACTAAGTTCTTGATGAATTATCCTAGATTTGGGAAGATGCTTATTTGCTAATTCAGACAATTTCCTATAAAAAGGACATAAAGGAATATAAATGAACAAAAAAGATACATTTGTAGTATTCTAATACTCTCATTGTCTTATGATTTTTTATTTGTTAAAGGAATGGTGGGATATTAGGTATAATTCTGTGCAGGTCTCCTGCTGTCCTTGATGAAGAGGGTGGATTTTTTTCAGAGTAGAAGGTTGGTTCCAGTCCTGAAACCAAAGTCAAGACACAGTTTGTATGGCTGAAGAACATGTCTAGACTATTAGAAGGTAAAGACAGAAAAAGCTCTTCAATAGGATTTGAGTCGCTGTGCAATAATATACTTGAAGAAACACCTTTTTTCTGTTTCCCAAAATGTAACTAAATGCAGTGTTTTACCGTGGTAGACAACGTCTCTCCCTGTTTTCTCCTGTACTGCTAGGTGCTCAGTGTAGGGGGACAGAGCACACATTGGTACCCCACCAAGAACCTGTAGAGCCTGTCTCCCAGTTGCTACCCAAAATGTGCAATACAGAGCTTTTGAATCTGAACACCCTCAGATACTTTTCAAAGGTTGAGTCTGTCATTCTTTTGTACTTCTCTGATTCTGTTACCAAGAAGATATGCTCAAAAAACAAAGTGCTGATAATCATTGTGATAGGCAGTGCTACACGTACAACACTCATTTCCTTGGCTTTCTGGGCATTTAGCTGGGCTGTATTTTTCAACTCTCCTTGTAGCTAGATGGGGTCATATGCCTGAGCATCAGTGAAATGTAAGCAAACCATATATAATTCAGACCTGGTACTTACATTTTCTGAGACCTGGATTCACCCTTGCCCTCTCCTCTTGTTTCCCCCTTCCCACACTCTCTCCCTCTCCTTCTCTTCCCTTCAGGTAAAGTCTATAAAACCCCCAGGCAGAGCAGGGGTTTCTTGAATGGCTAGGGTCTTGAATGACTTCATGAAACAGAGCACCTTTGAAACTTGCCCTGGACTATAACCTACCTAAGTGAAAAGTGGTGGTTGTGTTCATCTAGTAGATTTTAGTCATTTGTTTCAGCAGTTAGTGTACTCTGATTTACTTTAGAATTAAGTAAGCTCTTTTATAGATAACCTCACCAGCACTGGAAATAATGAGACACAGAGTTAGTTCATTAATTTTCTAATGTAGTAAAATGTGATTCCACATTTAGGACAAAATTCAATATGTTCTATGATTTCCCTTAGTCACCTATGGTTGCTGGTGACATAATTTAGGGACTAAATCTCTTATTTTGACCATTATGGAGCAATGTATACAATCAAGAATGAAGAAGAACTTTATGATCCATGTGTGTATTATACTATATATATATATATACTCATTTCATGTATATATAAATTATATGTAATTAGGTTAGTGAATGCAGTTTTAGGGAAAATATACTTATGTAGCCTGGAACACCTGTTTGGTGGTTGAAGGTAGGCCATGGGTGTTACGAAAGATTATCATTCATAACTGCTCTTCTCATGTCTTTCTCCTAGGGAGCAATAATTTCTCTTGGTAATGTCTGCAAGGCATGTGGTTTGATTGCTGCACATTCACATCCATCCTTACAGTGATCATCTCAGTGGGAGCTCTGTTAGGGAATTAAAATGGGGTGCTGAGGAGACTTAGTGATTCAATGCTTCAGCTTTTTCTTTGTGCTTGTGGGGACCGCCTGCAGATCCACAAAACAATTGTGGGCTTTGGACAGGTGCTATTTGAATGCAGGCCCATTACAATTTAAACTCCATAAAGGCAAAGCTCAAGAAGCCCTAGGAGAGTAGCACAGCAGGTGTTCGGTGCTGCCTTCAGAGAACTCTGCTACTCCCCTCCTTAGGGACTCAGCCTCGGGACTAGGAGAATGACTGGCATAAGAGACAAGATGGGTGGATCGATGGACCATGAATTACAGTTTCTCTAGTTGAGGCATCATCATGAATTTGAGAGATTCATTCTTAATAATAGATTTTCTTTGTAACACCTTGAACTTGATACTGTTACTGAAGCTGTGATGGGTATGTGGGTGTCATTGGCAAGAGCTATGAAATCAGTGCTTAGAAATTTTGCTAAGTTAGCAGGGACTCTTCTGCACCCGGTAGTCTCTAACCTGACCATTGTACTTTAACATTTTCTAGTAATGTCCATTGCGCCTTCTCAGCTTAACCAGATGCTTTAGCTTCTATATACCAGATGTACAAAGAAACTGCAACATTTCTCTGAAGTTTCACAGTAGCAGAGAAAACAAGAGAATCCAGAATTTCTGACTTCTTTTAATTGAATTTTCCCTGGTGGTTTATATTTTGAAAGTATTTTTGCATGCTATAGTTGTCGTAGGTATAGTCAGCCCATTTACTTCTTTAATTTTGACTGTTCCCCTTCTGCATCCTGCTCTAGTCCTGGGAGGTTCACTGAGAGGGGCCACAGTGTTGGGCTTCCTGGCCTCTGGCTTCCTGGTGAGTTCAACCACTGGCTGAAGCAAAGACCCGGGTGCTCGCCAGGACTGACTGCATTCCTCCAGCTAGTGTGAGCACCTTGGAATTTTCTCTGCACACGGCTCTTTTTATCTCTGGGCTCCAGTGCCCACTTCTTCCCCTCACACCTGCAGGTGGTCACACTTCACTAACCCCTTGGTCCCAACTCCTCTCACCTTTACAAATAGTCTCTTTATTAAAGTCCCACAAAATCCTAATCAGATCATGCCATTTGACTCTGAGTCTTCCAGCTCAACCATCTCATTTGATGTTTATGTCAATTGTCTAAAATATTTGCCCCATTTTATAGTGGAAGGACTTGATACATTGAAAAAGAAATAATTTGCTCAAGGTCACAGAGCTAGTCAGTGGTTGCCATTCAGTAATTTTGTCTCATATGACAATGTTTCTTCTACAGCCCCGCACTGCCTCCATTTACTGTAATTATTTAATCATGTTAACCACATCAAACCGAATAAATGTTGAACTAGTTATCACCTTCTATTATATTTTCCAGGTGAAGATCAGGCATTGAAAGAGAGCCCTTTTAAATGAAAATCACTGAAGCAAATCTTTTATGGTAATGTGGATGTTAATCACAGTAATTTTTAAAATAGTGAATGATTTATAATGGCATAATTAACAATCACAGGAGATCATCACAACAAGGCTCTCTCTGAATGTCTTTAATATTGAAAGTTTAGTACACTGGGCACTTCCAAATATTGTATATGATGAAAAAATAATTTGCTCAATAATTTGGTAGTGAATTTTGAATGAACAATCGACCCAACTTTAGAGGAGGGAAGAATTTGATACTGTCAGCCCTTGTGTGAAAAATCACTCTTCTAGGGTTTGAAAACGAACGTGTTCATTTATTATAAAAAAAAATGCTTGACTAGTTGTACCAAATGATCTGAAGTAAACAACACTGAATTTATTTCATGTAATGTCAGATTTTGTGAGGTTTTCTCATGCAATCATTCATCAGGAGGTGTAAAGAATTTTTTTTCCCCTTCTAGGAGCAGATGTTCTGTGCATGGAGCTAGATGGCACATTTTCTCTAAGGTCAAGTCTTTCATTGTGATGGTGATACCTCGGCAAATGCAGCCAACTGTCTAATAAATAAATGTAGGGAGTATTTCCTTTCCTTTATCACAGCTCCTTCTAATGTGTCAGCATTAAAATACATGTTAAACAAAGTGAAGTTATAGGAAAGGGAACATCCCACTATGACAGGTTTTTATTTGCTATTTCTGCTCTATCACAACACTGGCTGGATATGTGAGCTTCTGTGATTTACAAAGCCATGCATTCTACCTTATAATGGCTGCAGTGGTGTTGAGCTGCCTTGAAGTGATTTACTGCAATTTGTCACTGTTTGAAACTGTTCCAAAATAGTCTGCTGACATGTACTAAAGAGCTTTCAATGAAATCTGAAATGGTTCATTTGTTATGTCAACTGGAAACATTAAGTGATATCAGAAAATCACTTTAAGATTTATTGAAGTGATTTGAAATATCTGTTAATGGCAATTTGGTATATCAAAAAAAAAGCAATATTGTCATGAAAAGCATAAGAAAATCTTTTCATCACATCTTAAAAGTATTCATATCATTTTGTGATTATAACTATACCACTTTGCCACTTGAGAAATCTATCATTTTAAAGATATTCTGAAATTTGACAAGCAATATTTTAAAAAATATTTGGAGGCAGGATTATTGTGATTTGCATGATTTAATATCATTGAAAGCCATGGACCTGTTGGCTTAAATTCCAGATATGTTACTAACATAGTTTAAAGATGTAGCTCATTTTTTGTTTTTCCTTAAGAATCTAAGCATGTGTTGCTATGTATCATATCTATGCAGGCCACTATGAATCACTTTCTAATTTAGTGAACACACAACTTAAGTAAACCAGATAATTTATGTGTTCTATCAAATATGGGTAAAGGTTTCTTAAAGTTCTCTTTGAGACCACTGTCTCTAGAAAATGAATAAAAGATAGTAGGTTACAGGCTGTGTACAGAGAACTTCCTATGATTATTGTCTATGATGGTTTTCCTTGGGAGAAAAGAAAGGTACACTGAATTTCCTTAAGCTTAGATATTAAGCATGCTTTTAATTTAGAGAATATAATAATTAAGGATACCTCTGAACTAGTGGACAATACCTGGCTGTCAAAATGATTTAATGTTTAACCGTTTGAGTCCCAGGGGGTATTGTCAGCAGCGCGATCGCACTGCTTGAGACTCAAACGGTTAAGCTAAATATAAATGTTATAAGATATGAATTAAACTCTACCCCCCTTTCCCAAATCTGAAAGAATGCTACTGGACCAATAATAATAGGAATCTGACTTTTTAGAGGGAGTCCTAGGAGGAAATAAATAGAGATATGTCTTCATGTCTAAGGCAGGTTATGGGGAGTTGGCTTGATGTCTGAACAGGGACTGAATACAATACAACAGAACTGAGTCTCAGTCAAAGATCGGGAGTGTGGCCATGTACTTCTTCCTTGTTAAAGTCCATAGGATGGTCTGGTACCTGTGATTTTCTCTCAGGGAACAGGTACTCATCAACAGAGCCCAACAAAAATCAAATCACATCTAAGGAGTGGTAATGAACGTAGTCATATACGCCAGTCAGTGCAACCCAAAGGAATTCAGCCTGACTGAGCATGTCCTGCTCTGGACCCAGCATGGAGAATAGGGTGGCAAGGGCTTGATTCTGCTGTTACGTAATTCCACTCACCAGCAGACTTTCCTCTAAAAAAAGGATAACTACCCACTCTTATGAGTCCTCAAGCATGTCAGACCATAAATACGGCTTAAAGAGGGGTTCTGATATGCCATTTCCACGAGTCATAATTCCTCATGCTGAACAGAAGTGAACCAGAACATCATGCCTGGGGTTGAATTGTGGGATTGAGATTGTTCTTCTCGGATAGCTGCATTAGACCACTGCTGTGCATGGCCAAAAGCAAATTTGTTAATTTTTCTTTTATTTAATTCTAGCTCAGTATATTTGGTTGGAGTAAGCTGGTGTTTCTCAAAGTGTGATTCATGGACCAGCTAGGTGAGAATTACCTAGGGTACCATTTTAAATTAAATAGTTAAAGCCCTAGACCTCTTGAGTTAGAATCCCTTGGCTGAGGCTCAGGAAGGAGCCTGCAGTTTTAATAAGAACCCCAGGTGATTCTTACGAACACTGAAATTTGAGCACCACTATTTAAGACTTTTCCCTTTGACTAGGGCTTATCATCACCAAAATAGACCTTCACAAGTAATTTATTTTAGAGCTCAAAGGGACTTTGGAGATCACCTCATTCAGCATCCACATGCTTAAATAAGATGTGGTTGAAATTAAAAAAAAAAAAACTTAATTATTTCAGTGAGAAGCCAGCCTTCCAGATAGTTTCTGATATAGTAGTAGAAATAACTATCATTTATTAAGGGATCAAAAATATGCTTGGAGAGTAATATGGCATTTTTACTAATAAAAATAATTTATAGACATAGCAGGGTGATTATAAAAGTATAATTTATAAGCTGATGGACCACACTAATACTGTGGACACTTAGTTCAGTCAGTTTTTAGAAGAATAATGACTAAACATGCATGTGGAATGGCTACTGCAGTAACACTGTCATTCAAAAATATTTTGACTTAAAGTGTTTTTAAAAATTATTTTTGGTTGATTCCTTAAAAATTGACAGATGTTTAAGTTCTTGAACCCATTGTATATATATGGATGTATATTTAACTACCATCAATCTGTAATATTAAGTTAATACTCAGTGAATATGAGATTAGACTTTCTTAAAAGGAATGATCCTTATTTCCTGTTATTTGACTCTATTAATTTCAAAACTGATTTCCCCAACTAAGAAGTATTCTCAGGCTCTGTTACTTACAGGCATCTGGAAACTCTAATAATGATAAATGACCTAATCTATCAATTGGCAAAATTATTCTTTGGAGTAATCATAGTGACTGGAAATTCCAACTTGGGTTTTGTTGGTTTTTTTTTTTGGTAGTAGAAACAAGCCTCCTGGGGGCATTGATAATGCCATCAAACTCTTTTTGCATGAGGTCTTTACTTGCCATGTCCATGGATTTTGGGTCTGAACGTTGTACTCATTCTTTCCTTCTTAGACCAATATGGGCAAACTATGGCCTGTACATAAAATCCAGCCCATGGCCAGATTTTGTGTTGCCCATAAACTAAGAATTGTTGTTTTTCACATGGTTTAAATGGTTAAAAAATTTAAAAAGATTATGCTGTATTATGTAAATATTATGTGAAATTCAAATTTCAGTGCCTGTAACTGGAGTTCTATTGGAAACTTGTTGAGCTGATTGCTTTATCTACTGCCTGTGGCTGGGTTCAAGCTCTCACCGCGGACTCAGGCAGTTGCTGAGTGCACAGCGCGTACAGCCCACAAAGTCTAAACCACTGTCTGGCTCTTTACAGGAAACGTTTGTGGACTCCTCTTCTAGAATAGGGGTTTGCAAAGTGTATTCCTTGGACCAGCAGCATCAGAGTCACAAGAACATCTGTTGTTAGAAACTGTGGCCTCATCCCGGACATGCCTTATCAGAGATTACGGAGAGAAGGAGGGCATGGAGATGGACTCAGCCCTCTGTGCATTAGAAGCTTTCCCGTTGACTCTGCTACATGTGACAGTTTAAGAACCATTGCCACCTAGGGTGGGGGCTTGTTTTAAGGATGCAGTAAGCAAAAAGTATTTGAAAAGATAAGTCAATATGCATGTAAAAGGGTTATGACATGTCTTTTTAATATTGCGTTTGCAGGGAAAACACACAAACATGTAGAAGAGAATGAGCACTTGTAAACATTCACTGTTGCCAGAGAAAGAGCTGTAGGCAGAGAAAAAACTGCATGCCTTGCTTTAGGGGTTACTTTAATTTTAACGGGCTTTATAAAATTACCTCAGAGCAGCTTTGATAAATCAGGAAAATGAGATGGCAATCTTTCTAGAAGCTGAATCCCAGTGGTACTTAAAAGGGCTTACCGTTTGGTTTATAAAAAAGAAAATACAATATGCTTCAATTACATATATATGAAGTTAAAGAGCCCAACCTGAAATTATATGGGGAAATCAAATTGGCTTCAACAGAAGGGAGAGAGAAAAAAAAACAAAAAAAAAAAACAACACAGCTTCTTTTTGTAGAAGAACCTGATCCTAATGTCCTGTCATTTGATTCATACGTGTGATGAACACCAAGTGCTCACCCCCATATGGCTGATGTTTTTGCATCTACTATTGAAGAAGAGACTGCTTAGTCCCAGTCAGAACTAAAACTGTGGGGACAGATGAGGATGAAAGGAGCATGGAGACTAATCGTTTAAAAATAAAATATAATGAAATAACCTAGTCTATGTGAGGTTATTGCTTTGAAAAGCTTGCTAAAGAAAACCCTTGAATGGTTCTTAACATTCCATCTAATGAAATGAATGGCTCAATGTACCATTCCATCCTCATTCAGTGATATTTATTTCAGGATATTAATGAATATTTAATTTCAGTTCTATTTACTAGTACAATAAAACCTGAGGTGATAAAAATAAGAAAATGATATGGTTACTAAAGCCAGAACGAAATGCCGCAGTTAAAAATGGGGACTGTAATTGAGGGTATAGTCTTAGCAGGCTGGCTAACACCGCCTGTGGAGCAGCCAGTAAGCAAATCAGACAACAGGTTTAGTTTTCCAAAGAGCTTTGTAAACTTATATAAGAAGCTTCATCTTCAGTTGCAGATGAATGTCTCAGCTGAGGTAGTTAAAAGCTCAGCTTTTGCAGTCTGTTTAGGCTGGAGTCCCAGAGTTGTCTGTTACTACCTAGGTAATCTTTGGCGTGGTGCTAAATTAATCCCCCAACTGTTTTCTATCAAAAGAAGAGAATGATAACATCATCAACCTCATAGAGTTGCTGTAAGTATGAGATGAGAAATCTATATAAAGTCCCTACCCACTCTTTGGCACATAGTGAACACTCAAAAGGGATAGCTATTGTGACTATCATTGCTAATTGTTAATCACTTATTTGCAAGGCAGTGGTAGTGATAAGGGAGGGGAGACAGCTGTCAAAGATTATTCAGTTTGCTCAGAGCTCTCCCATAAATCAGATCAGATTGCTCACTAAAATTCTTTTCTGGATCAGCTTCGGAACAATTTAGCAGTCCTCTTCCGTAAAAGCTGTTTTGACAACCTGCTCATGGTGACTCCAAAGGGAAAGCTCATAGTTACACCTGGCAACCACTTCATCAAAGACTGAGGTCAATCAGGTTAAGAAAAATAAAAATTCCAGGCTCTATTCTAATTCAAGTGGATGATAACAACTTTCACACCAGAAGAAAAGTTTTTTTCTTTTAGATTATTTGCTAAAATATGCAAATGGAAACATAGTTAATAAAGCACTCTTGTCCGTATGCCCTGACCCATAAATTCCAAATCTGTTTCCACCTTGTGGTGAGAGACATCTGGAAGCTGCCTGCTCCCTGCTGTGCTGTTCTGTCCTAAGGGTGTGTTGCTGAGGCAGCTCGAATATCTGACTTCAGTACACATGCGTGATAGAGCATTTCTGTTTCAGTCTGAGGACAGAAGGCTTAGTATGAAGAGTGAACACTGGGAAATCTATATGCAACTAGGCCACTGCGTATGAAGACCCATTTTATAAACACAAGTGACAACGCCTTGCTCTGGAACAAATGTTGCTGCCTATCCATCATCACCAGAGTGATTGACACTTGATCCCCAGTTTATGACACAATTGAAGGGACAGGGCAAGACAGTCACTTTCTTTTGGGAAAACGTAAAGGTTGCTTTCTATTATGTCCAACCAGCAGAAATTATTGTGACCATGGATACACCCTGTCACAATAATTTACTATCAGAGGTTACAATTAGTGTTCTAGGGAGTATGTGTGAGAAACCCCAATATGATTGATCTGCATCTTCCCAGAGTCTCATTGTACATGCAGCAAATGTTTCCTAAGCATATATACTCTGTGCTAGGCTAGGTCTGGGGGACACAATGGTAAATAAGATAAGCTAGTCTGTCATGTCAAGGGGCATAATTGTCTAATCAAAAATATATTTTATATCAAAACAAACACTGGCAGATATGCTATGGCATGTGGACATTTTGAATGTACATTTCTAAGAAAACAAGGAAGTCCAATGAAATTCTCCCTGATGGACTTGTTCACGTCCTTCTGCCACAGGAATACTTTGGTGGAAAAAAACCAAGAAGCAGAATTTTTATGCAGCTGGAAGTACCTGCTGATTAAACTTTGCAAACAAGATCATGTTATGACCACAATTTAAATATTATCAACAGACCAATGCTGTACCTCTCTGCACCACCACCAATCAAAGACAACGACCCTCTTTTAGGTACAGAACTGGCTCTGTTCCTATCATTCTCTTCAAACATTTTCTTTCTCTCTTCTGCCCTTATCTGGGACCTTAATGAATTCTAGTCCTTCAGAGTCAAGGTTGTTTTGGAGAGTCTGGAGCTTTGTTTGAGCATTTCCTATGCTTTCCCTCCCTTATCCTGAGCTTAGCATCTCAAAAGCAGGTGATAATTCACACCCACTAGTCTTCCAAGCTTCCTAAACCCCAGGACCTCGCCTGGAAGGGGTATTGAAGCCCATGTTCCCAGGTGTAGTGGCCTCCTCATGTACAGCCAAGACCTGCAGGCAGGCATCTGAGTGCAGAATATCTTACCAATCAGTTGGACTTGAATTTCATTCTGAATGAAGAACTGGACATGAAAGGGTTAAAATGATGTGTTTTGTTTAACTGAGATAACCTTCAAAAATCTGCCAGTCAAATATCAACTAACAAAATCTCTGAAAACATTCTCAATTTTTATTTTCCTTTGAAGAAGTCATCATGGTAAATTAATTTTAGAGGCGATTAGAGAATACATTTTAATGTAAAATGCTTTGGTTGTTGAAGAGACAGGGTTTTTCAGTTCTTCACAAGATGGCACTTTGATAAGTCAGAGATTGCTCAGTGCCTAAAGAGGCACATTGTGACAGTTATCATTACAATGTGATATAGAGGCAAATGAAGAGGTACTCCAGATCACACTAGGGCTGGTTTGGTGATGGTGCCCATTGTGTGAATAAGAAGCAGGAAAGGCTGTTGTTTACTAACAATGTGCTCATTGTTTTCTGATCCACCTGTGACAGTAATTTTTTTCTTCAATCACTTAAGGACTAAATTTGATTTGAATCTTGTTGCTTATAAATAGTTCGCTAAATGGGAGGTAGCTCGGCCAACAAGACCTCTTTAAGGGGAAATGCACTCTGCATTTTTTTCTGCTTTGATGACTTAGGCTGTGTCCTTCTGTGTGATAGCATTGGGTGTGAATGAACAGCTGGTCACAGATTCATCCTTCCTCATTTGCATGCACCAGTTAATACAATCTCCATGTCAAATCCTTTCACCAAGCCTTTTGGAAAATCAGGACCATGGCATAGTCCATAGGTGTCTGATTTGAACACATATGTACAGACATCACCTCTGACTTCAAATTTCTCTTTTGATGTGCTGTTTATCTTCATTTTAATATGTATAACCCAATATTCTGTTCTATATATCTAGGTAAGTCATCACTGAAAATAAATATGGAGACCTTTCACTCTTTGATTTGCTTTTAAGTGTTCAGGGGAGAATTATGATGTTCATACACTGGTTAAGACAGATTCTAGGCTTGTAATGGGAGTGACTGTATGAGAATAATGCTAAAGGCAAATATGCAAACATACAATTCAGCAAGAAATGAAAAAGGAGGTATCTACCAACTTTATCACTGGGTGGCAGTGGTAGGGATACAAATAGTGCCAAGTGGATGGCATAACTATAATTTCTACCTTTCAAATATCACTGTGGCCCTATGGGGAAGAGTCCAAGAGGCTGATCTCCTTTGTCTCACCCTGCTTTCTTTTGGGCCTCGGGCAAATGGGCCAACACTTATTTTCAAGGTTGATCTCATCTTTTCTGGCTGTTGAGTAGACTTTGCACTTCAGTTGATGAGGGCATATGAGAAATGAACCAGATAAATTGCTTGATTAGAATCTTCATGAACTGGAACTGATGAGAGGGGTGCACATTTGCTTGTGAATTACCAACCAAATACATCTTTCTGGGGCTCAATGCTGATACACATATTTACATTCTCCCCACTGTGTGCCATTCACTAATTATAAACCTTGGGTTTTTCCACATTACAGAATTTTTGTACCGCCATATGGTGTTTGAATATTGACCATGCTTCTTTTGCAAGTCTCATCTTAGTCTATAAACGGCATCCTGTTGAGAAGAACACTGACCTTCCTCCTAAGCTTTAAGGAATGTGAAGAAGGAAACTAAGCCAATTATTCAGCCATTTTTGAAGTCAGTTTGCTTGTTATTTCGTCAATAGTATAAGCTTCTATTACCACAATAAACAAATAAATATAAACTCTCCTTAACTAATAGAGAGTATGAACAAAAAGATAGAATTTAATGTATTTTTAATATAATTTGTTGATTATGTTCTAACAGTTGTTCCATTTTTTCTCCCCTTTATTCCCCTCCACTTTGCACCCCTTCCCACCAGCACTCCCCCTGCCCTTAGTTCATGTCCATGGGTCGTACATATAAGTTCTTTGGTTTCTCCATTTCCTACACTATTCTTAACTCCCCCCTGTCTATTTTGTACCTACTGTTTATTCTTCTTATTCCCTGTACCTTTTCCCCCATTTTCCTCCCTCCCCTTCCACACTACTAACCCTCCATGTGATCTCCATTTCTGTGATTCTGTTCCTGTTCTAGTTGTTTGCTTAGTTTGTTTTAGTTTTAGTTTTTAGGTTCAGTTGTCAATAGTTGTGAGTTTGTTGTCATTTTACTGTTCATATTTTTTATATTCTTTTTCTTAGATAAGTTCCTTTAACATTTCATATAATAAGGGCTTGGTGATGGTGAATTTATAGTATTTTATAAGGATAATGTTATATTTAGCTAGAATGGAATAAGCTTAAATTCTTGGCATTACATAAAATGCACAGTCCTGGTGACTTTTCTTTCTGGCTTGCAGATGGCTATCTTCTCGCTGTATTCTTAAGTGGTGTGTGTGTGAGAGAGAGCTCTCAGGTATCTCTTTGTATAAGGATAATAATCCTATTAGATCAGCTCTGCCTTATGACCTCATTTAAGTTTAGTTACCTCTCTAAAGGCCTTATCTCCAAATACAGTCACATTGGGGGTTGGGGCTCAGTATATGACTTCGGAGGGAACATAATTTAGTCCGTACCAGTTACATAGTATTATTATAGTATAACCTTACATTCATGTTACTGAAGATCATCCCAGTTATTTACATCAGTCCTCTCTTAAAACAGCACCAAATAAACTAGAGAAATAAGAAAGAATGTATTCTGGTGTGGGCATTCAAAACAACAAAACTACTCTCGTTTATGTGGCCATTCTTATTTTTGCACCATTTTCTATATTTATGCCAATATAAATACTTCATGCCAGCAGAAAATATTTTATATTAGGTAAAATGAACAAATTCACTATGTTTGAATTCATATACATTTTTACTGTTAAAAAAACTTATTTTC
>VMDR010024171.1:0-15169 GCA_007922815.1 Macrotus californicus | reverse complement strand
TTCCCCATTGAGTATGATGGTAACAGTGGTTTTGTCATATATGGCCTTCATTATATTAAGATATATTTCCTCTATTTCCACTCTACTGATAGTTTTTGTCATAAATGGGTGCTGGATTTTGTCAAATGCTTTTCATGCATCTAATCATATGATTAAGTATAATCATATGATTTTTCCTTTATTTTGTTTATGTGGTATATCATATTAATTGATTTGTGGATATTACACCAAACTTGCATTCCAAGAATAAATTCTACTTGATTATTTTATATGATATTTTTAACGTATTTCTGAGTTTCATTTGCTAATATTTTGTTGAGTCTATGTTTCAGGGATTTGGGCCTATACTTTTCTTTGTTTGCAATGTCTTTGTCTAGTTTTGCCATCAAGGTAATGGCTGGCCTTGTAAAATGAGCTCGGGAGCCTTTGCTCCTCTTGAATTTTCTGGAATAGTTTGAAAAGAATAGGTGTTAATTCTTTGAATGTTTAGTAAAATTCACCTGTGAAGACACCTGGTTCAAGAACTTTGTTTATCGGGAGTACTTTTTTTTTTTAATTACTGATTCAGTTCTGTTAGTAGTTATCAGTCTGTTCAGATTTTCTGTTCCCTTTTGACTCAGTCTTGGAAGATTGTATGTTTCTAGAAATTTATTAATTTCTTCCAGATTGTCCAAATTGTTGGCATATAATTGTTTGTATTTTTTATTATTCCTTATATTTGTTTGGCGTCAGTTGTTACTTCTCTTTTATGACTGATTTTATTGTTAGACTCATCTTTTTATTTAGTCAGACTCATCTTTTTTTGGATGAGTCTGATTAAAGTTTTGTCAATTTTGTTTATTTTTTTAAAGAAGTAGCTCTTGGTTTCGCTGATCATTTGTATTCTTTCTTTAAACTCTTTTATTTCCACTCTGATCTTTTTTATTTCCTCCTTTCTTCTCACTTTGGGCTTTGTTTGTTGTTCTTTTTCTAATTTCTTTTTCTAGTTTCTTTGTTGTTCTTCTTCTAGTTTCTTTGTGTTCTTTTTCTAGTTTCTAGGTTATATTTTTTTATTTGAGATTTTTCTTGTTTCTTCAGGTGGGCCTGCATTGCTCTGAATTTCCCTCTTAAAACTGCTTTTGCTGTGTTCCATAGATTTTAGATTGTTGTGATTTCATTTTTATTTGTTTTAATGTATCTTTTAATTTCTTCCTTAATCTCTTTGATAACCCATTCTTTGCTTATTAGCATGTTATTTAGCCTCCATGGGGGGGATGTGTTTTTCAGTTTTTTTCTATAGTTGATTTCTAGTCTCATACTATTTTAATCAGAGAAGATATTTTATATGATTTCAATCTTCTTAAATTTATTGAGACATGTTTTGTGGCCTAACATGTGGTCTATCCTAGAAAATGTTCCACGTGTACTTCAAAAGAATGTATATTTTGTACTTTGAGGTGAAATGCTCTAAAAATATCCATTAAATATATTTGGTATAATGTGTCATTTAAGGCCACTATTTCTGCATCAATTTTCTGTAGGGATGATCAATCCCTTGATGTCAGTGTGATGTTAAACTACCCTACAATTACTATATTATTGTCAGTCTCTCCCTTTATGTCCACCAATATTTGCTTTATATATTTAGGTGCTCCTATATTTGGTTTGTAAATGTTTACAAGGGTTACATCCTCTTGGAGGATGTGTCTCTTTATTATAAAATATACTTTGTCTCTTGTTATAGCAAAGTGTATTTTGTCTAATATAAGTATTGCTACCCCATCTTTTTTGTTGTTTCTATTTGCATGAAAAATCATTTTCCATCCTTTAGTTTCAGTCTGTGCGTGTCTTTCAATCTGAAGTGGGTCTCTTGTAGACCACATATGTATGGGTCTTGTTTTCTTATCCTTTTAGCCACCTTATGTCTTTCAGTTGGAGCATTAATTCATTTACATTTAAAGTGATTACTGATAGGTATGTAATTATTGCCATTTTATTATTCATATTTATGATCTTTTTTCCCCTTCTTCTTAAAGAAGTCCTTTTGAAATTTCTTGTAATAGTGGTTTAGGAGTGATGAACTCTTGTAGCTTTCTCTTGTCTGGGATGGCTAATCTTATTTCTACTAGATTTTTTATAGAAAATGGTGGTCTTAAATATTTTATATTTATGCTATTTCAAAAAGTAATTAAAATATATTAATATTAATATATTAACCAACAAGATAAAAAGCCAACTGCAAAAAGAAAAGCCAGGCTCTGGCCAATTCAACATTTCAGCCCACAATGTATCAATAACACTGTGTTTTAAAAAGCACACGTTATGTGAACATATAGCAAGAGATGAACTCTGTTGGTCTGGCAAATGAGACAGCCTAGCCCTTCTCATCTGGCCAGGCACACTCTCAAGACAGCACATCTCTTCTTGCAAGTCCTGTGACAGAGAAGGTTTAGATGATGCTCTGCCAAGTCGTCAATAAGGCTGGCAGTTGAATGCATCTGTTTCCTCAGTCACTCTTTCTTCCCAAAACAGGTAATTGATGCAAAAATCCTCCTGACTCTCTTTACTCTGTGACTGTCAAAAGATCTTAAGCCCTAACCCATAACTATATAGTTCTTTTTCATTTGTTTGAAAATGTGCTCTACATAAATGAAGAATGGGACAGTAGATGACACATAAAATATTTGAAGCCCTGAGCCCCTATTCTACAGTTTCGGTGCAGATTAATCTGTCCATATACGCACAGCATTTGACAAACCAGATTCTGACTTCAAGTTTCCCGACCCACTCCAACATTCTAACTTCCCTCACTCACCTTCCCATTTAAGGAAAATACCTCATCTCACATAAAGGTCAAACACACTATTCCTTGGTGGAGTAAGATTCTTTTTCTACCTTTTGCTTAAGTATCCCTTGAGCATGCTAAAGGAGAAAAGAAGCAAGGGCTTTTTCTAAGGATCTTGAGAAACAGAATGTATACAAAATGAACCCTGGCTAATTGAGAAATAAAATATCCCGTAATTCTAGCTCTGAACATGCCTTTGGGATTTTGAGAAATCACTGTACCTTTTTGGTTTTAAGTCTCTCATCCATAAAAATGGAGAAATGGATCAAAGGTTTGTCATAAAGATTAAATAAGTTCATATATGTTCATAAGGTTTTTTAATGAATATAAAAAGCAATAAGCCTTTTACTAAAACCAAAAGTGGACACAGTGGCACAGACTCATTCATCAGTGCAACCCTCAAAAGTTTCCACTGGCTTTGCCTTTCTGCAAGGACGCTGTAACCATGTGTGTCGTGTTGATGATCCTCCGAGTGGGTGCTGAGACCACCTGGCTGAGGCACAGAGTGCAGCACTCAGCAGCACTGAGCCCTGCGGCCTGTTGCATGGAGCCTGTATCGGCACAAACTGGCCGTGGGAAGACAGTAGAGAAAAGATAAGGTAATAGAAATGTGGTAGGTAGGATTAGAGAGTCCTTAAGTAGAACACAGAGTGAGAATTTTTAAAACATTGCTCTACCTTCCTGAATTTATGAAAGAAATTGAAATGCCAAGGCAGGAATGGGCTCCCTGCCATTCAGATCCAACGTAACAACCCAGCCTGTCTCCATAGTAAGAGCAGGACATTGTCAAAAACTTCAAACTCCATTTGCGCTGCCACATTACCTTCCTGTCGTCCTTTATGAGTGGTCTTTTACATATTTTATCCATATGTTGTGAATAGCATGCTTTCATTACACTTTTGTGTTCATTATTAAGAATGTATACCTTTAAAGTAGATTGCATTTTTAAAACCATACTTTGACATTCTTTCCTATTCTAATATAATGGAAGGCTCAAAAACCTGACTTAGTCCCACTATTTATATGTGGCAGTGTCTTTCAAAGTATTTTTGTTAAAATTAGTCTTGATTGTTTGAATACCTAAAGTGCTGGTAACTAAATCTGCTTCCCCTGTTTTTGTAAACCACAAAAATTGTTCTCTGGTTGTTTTCTATTTTAATTCTCTCCTTCTAAAAACTCACAAGCCAGCTCTTCTCCTTCAAAGGTGAATACCTAAGTGTGATAACAAAGAAGACTTTTGCCCTAATCAAAGGGACCATTCTTCAGTCGAAGCTCAAGTGACAGAGTAAATTGGGTTTTTGAGTTTTATAACAACCAGGAAGCCTCTATCACCTCACTCAAGCAAGCTTTCTGTGTGCATGTGACATTATTTCTGCCACAGAGGCATTATAAGGGAAACAGTGTTTATGGAGAAGACCACACACAACCTAAGAGAGGCTCGTCTGATGAAAATAGAGACCCTGGTCTGCTCTTTACATCCCTGAAAGCAGTCCTACAGGCAGTCTGTACCTCTCCAGAAATCTCCATTTTCACCGGGAACTTGTATCATGTTTTGTCCCCTACCTTGCTGGAATGAAGCCATGTAATATATTGTCATCAGCATTTCAAGCACTGTGTTAGCCTTCTCTGACTGTCATAACACAATGCCACAGAATGGTGGTTTAAACAAGAGATGAATTTTCTGACAATACTAGGGGCCAGAAGTCTGAGTTCAAGGTGTTGTCAGGGTTGATTTCTTCTTCTAAGGTCTCTCTGCTGGGTTTTCAGATATGTGCAACCCTCTGTCTTCACATGTCTGTCTGTCTCCTGATGACCTCTTCTTCTGAGAACACCAGTCATATTGGTTTTGGCTCCACCCTAATGACCCAATTGCAACTTAATTACTACCTCATTAAAGACCCCATCTCCAAAAACAGCCACGAACTGAGGTACTAGGGATTAAGACTTCAATTTATGCATTTGGGCTGTGACATCAACAAGATGATGAATAAGATGTTTTCCTTCACCTCTCCACTCAACAACGACAATTTGGCATCCACCCACAGCCAAAAGTGCCTTTGCAGGAGTCAAGGAATCCAGGTAGGAGATTGTGAAACCAGGGTCCAGGCCAAGAATGAATGAGGAGAGTCATTTTGAGAAGACGGGCCCGCACCAGGGGGCTGACTCTCCAAGGACAATCCTAGTTACAGACTGAGAAACAGTTCCACACACCTGAGGACTTGGCTACAGCCCCCTTTGGTTTTGATTCTGTCACCGGTACCATGTCAGGAGATTTGGGAGGGGTCTGCCCCACTGGGAGTCAGGTAATAAATATACAGACCTCAGGTCAGCTGTGGACCCTGGAGTGGCCTGTAAATGAGCCCCAGCCCCTCTAGGCCGTGGCCCAGGAGCCCCTGGGAAACACTAATTTAGACAATCATCCGCATATCAGAGAGCCGGTGTGGAAGACCAGGAGTCCAGCAAAGAAGTCCCAGAACACCACTGGAGCAAAAACATTAAAACTGGATGCACTGAAGATAGTAAAAGGAATAGTTTGGCTTTACCTAGGCCACTTCTCCCCCAGGGCAACACAGCTCAGTGCCAAGATTTTTCCCAGGGGGCCAGTAAGAACAAGTGAGCAGGTGCCTGCCTGGCTTTCCCAGCTGCATGGGGCACTGGCAAAGAGGGCCAGTTCTCTACCTCACCATCCAGAGCAGTGAGACCTGGGCTGCACAGTTAAGGCTTGGTGAGCAGTTGAGAGAACACCAGGCAGGGCTTTGAACAACACATATCAAAGGAACTCAACCCCTACTAACCTGTCATGGACTCCTTCTGGAAGCCAGCCAACAAGCCACTGGGGACCTTGACTGCAACCCTCCAAGGGTCCAGTTACAAGATGAATACAAACATACAAGATGAATACATAGATGGAGATCTAATGTACAGCATGATGACTATAATTAACGATATTTATTATATTCTTGAAAGTCACTAAGGGGATAAATCTTAACTGTAGTTACCTTAAAAAAAACGCATTGTGTTAGCCAAAAAAGTTGTTTGTTTCCCATAAAATGGCTCTGGCTATACTTGGTTTAACTTGTGAGGTTCTATTGTGACAGCTGTCATATCAGTGCGCATTAAAAAAAATATCAAAACTGGTGAATTTTTGTGTAGCCATTTTAATAATGAAGATGGAATAAAATACACATTTTGGCATATGATACTTTATTATTTCAAGAAAGATAAAAATGCAATTGAAATGCAAAAAAACAAGTCTGTAGTGTATGGAGAATGTGCTGTGACTTATTGAACGTGTCAAAAGTGGTTTGCAAAGTTTCATGCTGGAGATTTCTCACTGCATGATGCTCCACAGCCAGGCAGACAAGTTGATAGCGATCAAATTAAGAGATTAATTAAGAACAATCAACATTATACCACACAGGAGATAGCTGACATATTCAAAGTATCCAAATCAATGAAATTATTGGTGAAAATGAAAATTGTTTCTTTTATTTTACAGAAAAAAAATAAACAAACTTTTTGGCCAACCCAGTAATTAGGTGAGGTGATTGAAGTATTTGTTAACTAACTCTACTGTGATAATCACTTCACAAAATGTACGTGTAACAAATCATCACATTGTACACTTTAAGTTTACATAATGTTATATGCCAATTATATCTCAATAAAGCAAGAAAATAAATAAATAAATAAATAAATAATGAGCCTTGCAAACTTTAAAAAAATAATTTGGAGGGGACGCAATTCAGTTCATAATAAGCCATAAGCCTCTCTAAGTTTTTGTCTGTAACCATAATCCCAGTCTGTGTTCCCTTTGCCTTAATACCCTTCTTTGCTGTTTCATCTTGTCTGGCTTTTAGTGGCTGCATCCCTTTCTTTGCCTTCAGATTATTATAAATCTAAAATTTTACAATGCTCTCAAAATTGAAGTTGCAATGGAAAAATGAAATTACCTTAAAAGCGATACATGGTTAATGTGGAGTCCAAAGAGTACCACATGCACACCTGCGCACACGCACAGAAACACCTGTCTGGCTTGACATCATTACTTACAGACCTTGCTCTACGCTGATGTTTATTGGATGCGCATCCTGGATTTGGCACAGATTTCTTGCTTAACACTAACACAATGCACCTTTATGCTCACCAATTCTGAAATTGCTGGCAAAATTCATCTCACCTTCTAGAACATTGTGCCCTTTTTTTACAAGTGTTACTACTTAGTTCTTATTTTCTCACTGGGAGCAAAATTTTTAAGCACAATCTTTGAAACTGAAGGAGCAAAATCCCAACCTAAATAGCCCAGGAAGTAAGTAGTACTCTAGATTTTGATGCTTTTCATTAAAGTTTTTTAAAATATCTTATTCTAGAAAGTATTTTAATTTGCTAATATGTAGTTAAAATAAGCAGGCCTAGTATTTTGACTTAAAAAATGTAGTGGTCCATGAGAACATCTGGGCTGACAGAGTACAGCGGAGTGACAGGGCACATGTGGTCAGACAGTGGGAAGGTCCCTCCAAACCTGCACTCTGGGGATGCGCTAATCAATGCAAGAAGTTTCTTGTCAGACAGAGTTGACTATTTCCAATTTGGACATTTAAACACAATAAATTCTAAAAAAAAAAAGAATAAATTCTGCCCTAAAGATTATGATTCCTAGATATTTTTCTGTTTGGTAGTATTTCATTTCATTTCCTAGACTGATATTTCTTCTGTGAGAACCCAAATCTCAAAATCAGTTATTCTGCACTAATTTAATGTGGCCGATAAGAACAGCTGCAGGCGTTCCAGGCTAACCTGTACAGAATGCAAAAATCAAAGGGTGCATTTTTCCTTTTGATACGTGAACAGAAGGTGCCTGGAGCTTCTCCTCACTAACTGATGACATGCACTTTAATCCTGCCTATTTGATTACAGTGGACTCTTAACTACGAAAAGTCAGCTATGTTATTGTAAGTGCTACATAGCTTGTCCCACCGCCCTTATTGTTCCCTCCAGTAAGTTCCTGTGCCAAGTACAATGGATGGCCGCAATGTCCACGTTACCATGGAAAATAAAGTCCATTGCCTCCAAACCTGGAGGAGTCTTTCACTTTCATGAATACTCAATCTTTAAAAAAACATTTGGAACACTTTTTATTTAAAAGTCAAGTGGCGACAGAAAGGAGGGAATGAGGAGTTGTTATTTCATGGGTACAGGGTTGTGGAGATGGATGGGGGTAGTGATGGTCACACAGTATAAATTACTTACTGTCACTGAACTGTATGCTTAAAATGATTAAGATGATAAATTTTATATTATGTTTTGATCACAATAAGAAATTTGGAAAAAAGTCGGGGCTGTTTTATTATATATCTTGGATGAAATAATTTGTACCTAATTAGATTCAAAGGAAAGTCCCAAAAGTTTACTTTATTTTACTATATCTGAGACTATGAAAGGCACCAAAAGTGTACTGGATATGAACTATAAAAAAAAGAAATCTGAAGTTACAAAAAAGGATTTTTGCAGGTAATTCACCAATCTGAAAACACCACTCTTTATCATTTCCTTTGTTTGCTTCTGTTTGCTCAAAATGAAAGTACAGCCTTCTGAACTCCCTGATTAGCCCCCAGAAAAGCCAGGTTTTATATCTACCTCTTCATCTTAATTAAACCATTAGCTACTGTCTCAGTGCATACAGAAATTAGTTTTGTCTTCTCTACCTCCTTTTATTCAAAGGTTTCTGTCTGAATTTTTTAAATTTCCCCTTTCCAAGAAAAGTCTAGAAAGTGAATAATAAATGCCAGAGTCTGGGATTTATAGGTTAACCTTTTTTCTAAAATATACCTTTTTTCATTTGGCTTATGAAGACTTTTTTATTTAAGTATAGTTGGCATTCAATATTGTATTAGTTATATTAGTTTCAGATGTACAAGATACTGATTCAACATTTTTATATCTTACAATGTGACTACCCACTGATTCTAGTAATTATCTGTCACAGTCAATCTTTATATCAAGTTACAGTAAAATGTGTCAAGACATAGTGACAGATTTGAATCATCTCTGTCACAGTCTCTTACCTTGCCTAAACATCTCAGGAATTTGAGGAAGTCTGCCAATTTCCTGCTTAGTATTTACAGCCTTGTGCTGGGGCCATTGTCCAGCCGTGACCCACGGCGGGGAACTGCTCACAGCAGCATTTACCGTTGCTCAAGGTTGTGCTTCAATGTGCTCTTTTTGGTAACATTTTATGAGGGACAGAGTTACAATTTCAATGTAATGGTTTTAGCATTTCACAAAGCAAGGCCATTTCGTTCACCCAAGAGCCTGCCTTTGCCTTGACCACAAACCTGGGGTCGTGAGTTTGATATCTGAAAACACTCCACAAGATTTTATGAGCAGAGGCCTAAGGTTTAAATATATTCTATAGAAATAAATAAAATGTATCAGTTGTTCCACTGTAAAAGATCCTTTTGCTTAGGGTGTTTTAGATTTTTTAAAGAAAATATTCTAATAAGTTAATAAATGTTTTGCAGCAAAGTCATTAAGACGATATATATGTGAATAACAAGTTATCTGACACCTCTGTTCCAGGTGCATTGTAACTTAAGGAAATTCTGCACATTCACTTTAATTTCCCCATGTTCTGGACTTCCATGTTCATCGTTGGAAGTTACTTTAAAAGACTCCAATAGCCTTTGTAGTTCTTCAGCTATTGTTAGAAAACAAGTTCATGCATAGGGAGTTTGTAGTCAGACTGTATAAAAACATTCCAATAACCTTCCATGTCCATTTGCTGATATTGCATTTAAGAGAGTAGCCTGCACCATTCGCATTGTCATAGATATATTTTTTCTTGCCCTAAACAAGGGCAATTTCAGAATGAAATTTAAAGCTTATGCTTTCATGAACCCAAAATAATATATCAGTTATATTGCTTGTGCATGCATACTCTTTAACTGAATTTGTTTGTCTAAAAAAGGGAAATAGCAATAAATCTCAGGCTCATTTTATATATGCATCCCTATTTTAAATTTGGAGGACAAATAAGGCCAGTAATTAATACGATGGAGTAAAATCTTGGACATCACTTAACCAACGATGTCTTTTCCTATCTTTCTTTTCTTGTTCCCTTTATTTATTTAAAGAAATTTTGAGCATCCTTATGCATGAAGTCCAGCCTATAGGCCTAAAATACATCAGTAAACAAAACCAGGAGAAAATTCTTGTTCTTTTATATTCTCACATAGCGGACACAAGGTAAAGGGTAAACGTAACAAATAAACTAAAGATCAAGCTAAGGGTTTGGGGGAGTGCTGAAAGGGCAGATTGCAATCCCAAATGAGCTGGTCATAATGGGATTCACCCAGAAAGTGAGAACTGTGCAAAGGCTTGAAGGAGATGAGGGTGTTAGCCAGTGGGCGTATTGGAGTAAGATTGTGTTAGAGGGAGGAGCCAGGGGAAATAATTGTGGACAGGAGTTTGCCTACTGTGTTCAAGGAACAGAGTGCTGTTCACAGATTAAGAAGGGAAATATCAAAAATTATTTCACTCAATCTGTTATCTGCTGAGCCTACAGTTAACATGCATTGAGCCAGTCTTGATTATAATAAACTAATGCATTCTCATAAATATTATTTTCAATTTTATTTACATGTTCACATTTAGCACACTTTAATGCATTTTAGTTTTATTCTTTTTTTTCTTTTTTTATTGTATTATTTTCATCGCCATTAAGCCCCCTTCTGCCCCACTCCCCTCTTGCAATCACTACACTGTTGTCCATGTCCACGAGTCCTTTTAACTTTTTGCTTGATCCTTCCGCCCACTAAACCCTCCCTCACAGCTGTCATCCGCTCTCCATCTGTGAGTCTGTCTCTGTTTTGCTTGTTAGTTCAGTTTGTTCATTAGATTCCACATATGGCTGAAATCTTGCGGTATTTGTCTTTCTCTGACTGGCTTATTTCACTTAGCATAATGTTCTCCAGGTCCATCCATAGTGATGCAAAGGGTAAAATTTTCCTCTTCTTTATGGCCGAGTAGAATTCCATTGTGTAAATGTCCCATGGTTGTTTTATCCACTCAACTACTGATGGACACTTGGGCTGCTTCCACATCTTGGTGATTGTAACACTGCAGTGAACATAGAGTTGCTTACATTGTTTCAAATTAGTGTTTTGGGTATCTTTGGTTAAACTCCCAGAAGTTGGATCACTGGGTCAAAAGGCTGACCCACTTTTAATTTTTGAGTTATCTCTATTGTTTTCCACAGTGATTGCACCAGTTTGCATTCCCACCAACAGTGCAAAAGGGTTCTCTTTTCTCCACATCCTCACCAGCACTTGTTGTTTGTTCATTTATTGATGATAGCCATTCTGACAGGTGTGAGATGGTATCTCTTTTGGTTTTAATTTGCATTTCTCTGATGATTAGTGATGTTGAGCATCTTTTCATATGTCTATATTTCATCTGTATGTCCTTTTTGGAGAAATGTCTATTCAGGTCCTTTGCCCATTTTTAACTGGATTGTTTGGTTTTTTGGTGTTGAGTTTTGTAAGTTCTTTATAAATTTTGGATATTAAATCGTTAGATGTATTGACAAATATGTTCTCCCACTCCATGGGCTGTCTTTTTATTTTGTTGATGTTTTCCTTTGCTGTGAAAAAACTTTTTAGTTTGATATAGTCCAACTGTTTATTTTTGTCTCCCTTGCCTTAGGAAATATATCAGTAAAAATATTACTACAAGCAACGCTCGAGATTTTAGTGCCTAAGTTTTTTTCTAGGATTTTTATGGTTTCAGGTCTAATATTTAAGTCTTTAATCCATTTTCAATTTATTCTAGTATGTGGTATAAGAAGATGGTCGAGTTTCATTTTTTTATTATATTGTAAACTTATTCAGGATAAAGGTCCTATATTCACTGTTGTTCTTTATATTGTTTTCTAGATATTTAGAGTCTGAGGCTTAAAGTCTCTAACTTTGTTTCATGAATCAGATCTTTTGTGAATCGAATCTTTGTTTCAGGGGTCAGAACTTTTGGTCTTTGCCTCAGTTTCCTAAAGTGCAATTGAAAACTAATTAATGTTTTGAAATATGTGAAGCATTGTATAAACATAAATGATAGCAAAAGATGCCTCTTACTTGTATTACACAAAGATATGCATAGGAAATAGGAGAGTTAAAATGCAAGGGTCTGAACACAGTTCTTTAGGAAAAAATGCAATTTAAAGAGTCAGGAGAAAATCAAAAGCCTTTACATGGTTTACCCAAATATGACATTCTGCGAGCTGATGACAGGGGTTGTCGGCGCTAGTGGCCAGTTTCTGTCAGCTCAGCACTAGCCACCTGGATGGCACAGTCATTAGACCCCTGGGAGAGTTTCACCTTCCACATGGCGCCATTTCATGCTTTTCTATTTCTAGAATCTTATCTCTTCTGACCCTAAACCTTGTCGACTTTCATTTGAATCTTCGGCTTGCAGTCCAATGACAAGCCCAGTCCATAAATAATGTGTTTTTGTAGTTCTAAGGTGCTGCATGGGCCCTTTACGACAAGACTGTCTAGTTTGTGTTCTGATCTGACTGTGGGTAAATCTCAAAATTATTTCATTTGAGATTTTCTAAACATTTTACTAATTCTAAACTGCCCAAAGAAATGTGAACAAATTTAGTAGAAAGACATATCAAAATAAATTTGTTTCAGTCTGAGTCGGCGCCACCCATTCAATCAGACCAAGTGAAGGCGATACAGTGACACAAGTATGTTGTCTTGAGACTTCCCGCAAGCACCTCACCCTTTATTACCTCCCATTTTTAAAGGTATATTGACTATTCCTCAGGCATGCTATGTGTTTAACTGTACTGTCAGGAAAAGATGATTTGCAGCTATGGCAATAATATATTGAAGACTTTTTCTCCTTTTCTTCTAGGTTGTAAAAATGATGATTATCGTTGTGGTGACATTTGCCATCTGCTGGCTGCCCTATCACATTTACTTCATCCTCACCGCGATCTATCAACAACTAAACAGGTGGAAATACATCCAGCAGGTCTACCTGGCCAGCTTTTGGCTGGCAATGAGCTCAACCATGTACAATCCCATCATCTACTGCTGTCTGAATAAGAGGTAAAAAAAATTACCAAATGCAAGTTTCTTGTCACTCCTGGCTTCACTGGAAGCATATAATAATGCTCCAGCTTCCTGGTATGAATTTGAAGTGCAAAAGGAAGGGAAAATTGAGAAGTTCACTAAGAGGAGCACAGAGCTGTGTATTTTCCTAGACTCTCCCCTACTTTATAAAATATCCCACTTGCATCCTCAAAACAGTGTTCTTAGAGGTTCTAACGGGGCAGTTTTTTTTATAGCCCTAATTCTCCCTCCAAACCTTTCATAATTTTATCTGCCAAAGAGAAAGGAATGCCCTCGGGACTGCAGGAGGTGAGTTGACAATGTGCGCAGGTCCTCAAGAAATAAAGATACTTCCCAGAAGTGCACAGATGATGGCATATGTGAGTGTACTCTACTGGAAAGGATGTTTTGTACATCAGCTTCTGAAGGGCTGTTGCTGTGAGTGTGATGGAAGCAACAGTAAAGGCGAGGGGAATTCCAATCAGCCTTCCTGCACAGTGAGGTCAGTGAATAGAAGGGCGTGCATATGCAGCCCCATGGAAATGGGGTGTGAAGAAGACGCGGTGGTCAGGGAAAAGCTATTTTTAACATGAAGTTTAAAAAAGTAGGAATGTTTACAGTAAAATTTAAGACTGGGGAAAAAAGGCAAAAGGTGGTTTCCAGGTAAGAACCTCCTTAGCTGTAAGGTCGGCACATGGGTGGGTAGGGTTAATTTCACAGGGTTGCTAATTTCCTGAGTGTGTTTTGAGCCGCTTTGAGCACAAGTAGAAACTTCATGTAACTGCATGAGCTTTCTTTCCAATTGGGCCTCCACCGCACTGTGCCTTAAACTTATTAAGTACTTAATTCTCACTTTTTTTAAATTCATTGCGTAAGCCATATATTAGTTCAAGCCACCTCCACAAGGAGTGCATTTGTTTTGAATCAACTTCATTTAGTGGTTTAGAAAGCCAAGGATTTTTCACTTTCTTATATGATTAAATAAAAACCATCAAGAGTAGGGAGCATTTGTGATCTCGCTCCCTGACATATATTTGCAGTTTGGCTTAAATAAACTCTTATAAAAACTTTTTTTAAAAAATCAAGCTTAGCAATTAATTCTAACATTAAATAAAAATTTAATTTATAAATGTGTAATCATGCCTGAAAAAAAACTGTTTTGAAATGTGTAATTTTTAAGTGCCTTACCTGGCAAGACTCATTCAATTACACTTATGCAAATGTATACAATTATTGAAGAAATGTGCACTGTTCCTTTGGCATATTGATTACCTGACACTATGTTTTTACTCTTTGATGATCCTTCTTTTCATTGATGGGCAATTAAAATTCAAAGCCAACGAGAGAAACTTTAAAGACTCATACAAGTACTGTGGCATAAATTTTAAGTGTTTGACTAGAAAGTCAGATTCAAAAACTGAGTTGGGTGAAATTCCTTAAGTAGGGCTTTCTTTGGAGGTTGAAAGAAATTTCCTCTTGAAAACACAACCCTTTCTTCCTGTGGCCTACTTCTCCCCAGATTTCGAGCTGGCTTCAAGAGAGCATTTCGCTGGTGTCCCTTTATCAAAGTTTCTAGCTACGATGAGCTGGAGCTCAAGACCACCAGGTTTCACCCAACTCGACAAAGCAGCATGTACACCGTGACCAGAATGGAGTCCATGACAGTGGTGTTTGACCCCAGTGACTCCGACAACGCCCAGTCCAGTCGGAAGAAGAGATCAAAGCCAAGAGACCCAAGCTTCCGCAGCTGCTCCCGCAGGAATTCCAAGTCTGCCTCCACCACATCAAGTTTCATAAGCTCACCCTATACCTCCGTGGACGAGTGTTCCTAAACCCATTTCCTGAGGTGGAAGTGGGGTGTGAGGCCACCATGGCACCAGCCTGGGCCCTGTTCTCCTCACCACGTGTCGGTCCTGTCCTGCACACTCTCCAGAAAGAGAAGGGCAATTTTTAGGCAGCTGTGCTGCATGCAAGAAAGGTAGTATATAAACATAACAAAGACACTCTTAGGATATTTGCCTCCCTCAAAAATAAAATGGGCTTTAAATTTATTCCTTGAAAATTCTAAGTTATCATATGTCACAAGCTGAAAAATATATCTGGAAAATACTTTCGAAGTGTTTTATTTTTCTCTTTTAAAAGTTGCAATATATATTTGTGAAACTAAAGTAACATATGATTTCCCAAAAGATTAAAGAAGCTTTAAAATACAATGTTGTGAATAAAGACA
>VMDR010024170.1:0-15167 GCA_007922815.1 Macrotus californicus | reverse complement strand
ATTAACTATTAGCCAGTAGCGGTGGTTTGCCTGTAAATTTTATGATGCCTTGTTTGTTGTGCAAGTTTAAAAATCATAGTTTCAAAATCTGTGCTTCAGCTAAGGGAATTAAAAGAAACTTATTACAGGTCTTTGTAAATTTGTTTTTACCATTTGTAAATTATGACTTTCTCTCTCTTAATAAGGGTGCATTGAATATCCATAATGAGGTGGACATTGTATAAATATGCAAAGAAGGCAATTATTTAGTAGCCTTAATAAAAGATGAGTATAATGGTATGGAGGGTTGTTAATTGTATAAAAAAAGTGCTGACATGGAAACTTTCTTCCTGCAATGATAACAGTGCCCAAAGAAGTAAATTTAAAGTTTAAATACTTCTGATGTATATTTCCCAGATTTGGAGAACTATCAAAAATTTTCTTTTATAGACACAAGGTCTGATTCTAGTAGAATTACTGCTTTCTCTCATTTCCTTACCAATACCCCAATTCAGTTCAGTAATTCCAGACATCATTTAAGAATGTGATACGGAGCCCTCTCACCCCACCTTTCCTAAGAGCTGTGTACTGATCTTGTTCTTGTGAGTGTAGTCTCCTAGTGCCCTGCCCTCACCCCTCTTGATATTGAGAGTATATAATGGAGTCGCGGATGAAACAGAATCATTATATACAAGTCATGACTCCTTTCATTGTAGGAGACAGGAATTCAACTAAAACCAGCTAAAGGAAACCAAATCAAACAAGAAAAAGAGGAAGAAGGGAAGGGAAGGGGAGGGGAGGGAAGAAGAGAGATGGGAAAAATATGTATTGTTTCACATAATGACAAAAGCCAGCGGTTGACTGTACTCCTGCCAAAATCTGCTCCTGAGCAGAGGCCCCCATCAGGACTTCTGCCCATCTGCAGAGCCAAGTCAGGGACCCTGTCTAGCAAGGGAGTTCAGTGGGTAGTGGAGAGAGGGGAAACATGAGGATTACAATCTAATCTCATGTTCTGAACTGAAATGCAAGGTTAATAGTGATACTCTTCAAAGATAGGGAGCACTTGACTCAGCAGAACAAGCAGTAATGTTTGAGTGGGAAGGAAGATCGTGAGCTTGGACAAATTTCACTTCGAGGGAAATACCCAAGAAGCTTAAATGAACACAGGTCTAGATTCAAGGGAGAAATCTCAGCTAGAAAGAGGTATTTGTGGGTCATCATCATAGACAGCGATACGGAAGCCATTCCCTGTAGAGTATGTAGGGTGCAAAGGAAGTGATGTGGATTTCTGAGGATTAGCAACATGTAAGGGCTGGGCCAAGAAACAGATCAAAAGAGGGGAAAATGCATTCTGAGATGAGAACAAAATGATAGAAGAAAAATTAGGAGTTACTTTTTGGCAGAGAAGGAAAATGAAATCCAGAGAAACAACATAGGTAAATACTCAGAGTTCAATAAGACGAATATGACAAATACGTTTTATCTGAAGCAGGGAGTCTGTCATTGGTCTGTCCCTGTGCTTTGATGGAGGAAGTAGGAAAGTCACTGGTATCCAGGGAACAGTGAAATAATAGTTTGAGTGTTGCTTGGGCTTTCTTCATGGACTTCGAAGTCACCCAAGATGATGGTAGAGCATCAGGTAGAGAAGTCTCTGAGCCAAGGTCAGAAAACTCAGTGCACTGAAGGAAGTTGAAGGAAACTTCTTGGGGAAATTTCCTGGCTCCTCCTCCTTCCGCTACAGCTCTCAATTTAAGCATCAATTTTTAAGGGAATTCTCCCTCGACACCCACAAACTAAAGTTAGGGTCCCCTGAAAGAACTGCACCATTTCGTTAGCCCGTTCTGTTTCTGACAAGCTCTGCCACAAAACTGAGCAGTCAGTTTTCTGTTCATGAGACTATTAGCTGCGTTAGCCAATTTCAGGACGAGCCTGTTATTTCTCATCTGTTTAGCACTGCATTTAGCACGTAAATGTTTCTTCCACAGTGTTGGTTGATAGAGTGAATAAAGAAAAGGTGAATAAACAGAAGGAATAGGAGATTTCAAGAAAGCAGAGGGGGTTCATCCAAGGCACCAGGAGTACTGAGGAAAGCAGCCTGCAACTCCTGGCCCCCCTGTAAAAACTGTAATGGCAAGCGGATTCCTGTTGCTTGTGGGAATACACTGGCCTAGAACTGAGCAGTTTAATGATTTATGTGCACAGTAAATCCATAAAACTCTGACATCCCCAGAATGTTGATTTCACTGGAAAATTCCAAATTATACTTTTTTTTCAGAAAGGATAAAATGTTCAACTCATCAACTTCTAATATGCAACACTATATATGTAAAATAAGCTATTGTGAATAAAATAAACAAGAAGAAATGTTTTTAGTCACATTATTTGGCATGTTAGGGGAAGGCCTTAGATTAAGAAAAGATAGAAGAAACTAAAAAGGGAACAAATAACGGCAGAAAATTAAAATCAGGAAAGAAAAGACGTTTTTTTAGTTAGTAAGGTGAAACTAAGTATGGCAATATTTATTTATGTTCTGCATTCTACTATGCACAACATTCTATAATTTCACTGAAAAAATGGTTTCTTTATTCCTGATATCAATTCTGCAGTGTAGGCATTATTATGGTGGAGGAAGAGATTCAGAGATTACGTAACTTGTTCAAGGACACTCAGCTGATAAATGTGTGAAGCTGGAATTGGAATCCAGTAGACCCTGCTTGGTTTTCCGTACATGGGAGTTACAGTGATCTTTACCTCCAAGACTGAATGAGGGGCACTGTCTGGAGATGAAACTTTGTGATGATCATAACAATTATTCAGTGACTCCAACCACAAAGGTGGATTTTCTGGTCAGCGAAAAACTCTCCAGATGTTTTGTGTTGATATCTGGACTGAGCAGGTAGCAGCCACATTCAGGACTGTGTCTGGATGGAAAAAAAATGATCACGGAGGTGGGATATTTTACTAGTAGTGTTTTCAGGTGCTACAATGAGATATTTTTAAACGTCATAATATAATTTGAGGGTATAATCTCATTATGGGGCAATATTTAAGGTTCATATTATGAAACAAATCTATAGGATTTAAATATTTTTTTTCTTTCCATGCTGCATATGTTACTCGGTCATTTTTGAGGCCAATTAATTACATGGATTTTTTTAATAGCAGGCTTTAGAATAAGTAGAGCTTCCACAGTTAAATTTGAATGTTCTTTGAAGAGAAGTATCTTTCTTCAGGATGTATAACTTTTTAGAGTAAAGATGTGTTGTTGTTTTAACAGCTACTTGGGTAAGAAATAAAGGCGATAGTTATAAATTAATATAAAAGTAATTTTATTACCTAGCAGAATCTTAATTGTATTGTATAATATGTTCAACCATATTTTATTTTACACACACATTTGAAATGACATTTTCATTATTTAAAATGATCATTTTGAATACAGATTAAATTAGTATGTATGTATAAACTACTTAAAAGGTTTGGAGGTTCCTGTGTACGAGGGTCTTTTGCAGTGTGAAGGCTTTGTCTTGACATCTAAAAAGAGGTGAGTTTACTCCCTAACAGGATCACCAGTTCTGGTTTCCCGCCGTGGTTTTAGAGGCTCCAAGGTTACAGAATTCGATTTCCTTGATGTCAGTCTCAGGCAATCAGCCCCTACACGGACTTACCCCTAGTTCTCTTGTTCCAGACTTCTTTTCTTTGATTCTCTTTTCTTTTGCATTTTATTTTCTGGGAAGGAAGAGGAGATATGCTACTTAAGTTGATTTAGTAAACATTAACATGTTTTGGGAACCACGTAGTAATATCTGTAATGTTTATAAAAGAATAGATGTAAATACTAAAGTATTAAACATTTTCCGATGTGATAATTTCTGAACATTTTTTCAGGTTTGAATAGTTTTCTCTTCATAATTATTTACATTTATTTATAAGAATACAGTAATAATAATTTGTTTATAAATTGATTCCTTAATGTTAGCTGGCTTTTTGCCTACTATTTTAAAGATATAATAAATGTCTATTATATGCAATATACTGTGGCTAAGTGCAGTTTGGAAATCAAGATACAGAAGCCTGGTATGTGGGATTGAATAATTCCAATTTAGGAATCACAGGAAGAAAGAGAAAATAAATTCTCTTCTTAAAAGGGTCATCGATTTTTGATATGAAAAGAACCTATTCTTTACACACAGGGAATAGCAGGAGGGTACACACAGCGATCAGTGAACGTCCTTGGGGATTTGTCCAGGCGCCGATGTGACTGGAATGGAGAGCAATGAGCTGAAAGCAGGGGGTGGGGGGGCATTAGAGTGAAGACCACAGAGGACAGACCCAAAGGCTGAGCCTGAAATTAGCCACACTGGTTGCTGGTAGACACTTCATCTCTGTCTTGCCCTGACTACAGCCTAATAACAGACACCTGTCATTGCCATGTTCACTCAACAGAAATTTACAGAGAGTCTGTGCATGTAAAGTGTTGGGTTGCTGCTTAAAGAGCAAATGCAGCATAACCAGATATGTGCATTTTAGGGGATTTGCATTAAAAACGCCTTTAAAATAATCTCTATTAACAACTATCTTCTTTGAGTCCATGTATGGCAGTTGTTTTTCTGTGTTTGTTTGGTTTTCATTTTTGGTTTTTAATTGTTACAAGGTGTTGAAAGACAATGAATTGGTGATTTCAGATATGATTGGTTTGGGGAAGTCCATTCTAAACCATAAAATATATAAGGTTTTGCCGACACGGTTAAGTTAGTGACAGGGTTGGCGTGTCTCGCACCCTCTTTCCTCTGCATCTCTCCTGCCATCTCTGAGCTCAGCTCCCTGACTGGGTGATTGAAATCAGAGAAATCTCAGGTAATATATATTTGAAGGCAGGTGTTTTATTTAACCCCGGATGATTCGATCTTATATGACTTGGTCAGATGAACATCACTGAACCGTGAAATCTAATGTATCTCTGCGGCTATTGTTTTATAAATAAAATCACTGAGGTGAGTTTCATTATAGTTAGAACCACTATGTGAGATGTATCAGAAAAATAAGTTGGTGAACTGTAAACAGCCATTCTTATATAAAAATCCCAATGTTTATCTATTTCAATCTTTCTGAAGTTTGTGCTATCCTGCTAATATTTATTTAATTTTATAGAAATATAGTTAGAGCCAGTCAGTCCTTTGTATCACATGTGTAAAATTTAAAGGTATATGGAATATTTATCTCATTACAAATGGTGTCATGCAGCAAACAAATAAGCACACCCATACTATAGGAGTCTTTATTTTTTAAATCTTTTGATAACAGAGATGAAACAATAATAATTCAAAGTGCTGAACATTGAGGAAAACTGAGGTGGCATTTTGGATTAGCGTGGCTTAAAAGGAAGCTCAAGGTGTAAAGACAAAATTTCTTTATCTGTTTTTTGATGGGCAGGCTAAAGGATGAAATAGAATCATGATTTTGGAAAATGTGACCATGACATTTTAATGATAGAGAAAAGAGGGAAGGAAAGGAGGGAGGGAAAGGAGAGAGGGAGGGAGGGAAGGAGAGAGGTGGGGGGGGGAGGGAAAGGAAAGAGAGAGAAAGAAAGAAAACAGTAGAAGAACTGATTACCTAGGGAAGAGTAAGATGTGGACATCTTTACTTCTTTCTCTAGAGTATAATAATTGAAAGAAAAAAATAAGGCAAAAATGTATCAGGGTTGATTGGCATTATATAGTGAAATATCAGAAGAATTTATAATGAGGCTGAGAATATGGAACTAATGAAGAAGTAGTACAAGAAGAAAGAAACAGGAAGACTGGTGTGGAAAACCGAAGATGAAGTGAAGAACTCAGTGAGGAGATTAGACGATTTCTCCGGTGCTCCAGGGAGTGAACACAAAGAGGAGCCCAATTAGAAATAAACTAGCTAGAAGAAATATTTCATAGTTAATTGGGGATTATCAGCTTGCCTAAGGGGAATAAAATCAGAGCACTGGAGCCTCCTCATTTCAGATCCACTTGCTTTATTTTTTTGTAGTTTGATACAAATGTTCTTGCTTTTGTATCATATTTTTTTTTAAATCATCTGTGAAACAAATTAACAACTAAGCAAACTTTCTGATTTCTGAGAGAAGACTCATTTTCAAGCATGGATACACTGAGAGTTAAAAAGTGTTTGTTTCGTGTTTCATCTTTTTTGTCACTTCTAGGTCACTGTGATGTATTCTCTGGGTATTCACAGATTTCGTGTGGAGACTTTTCATGTGCTATTTTAACCTATAGCTTCTCCAGACATAGATAACATGTATATGGCATATAGAGAAACACAATACTTAGTTTTAATTAGACAGAATATAGATGAACAATTCACAGGGTCATTTCTGGTTGCTTGAATAAATAAAGAGGCAACAATAACACAAAAGAGAATTTTTTAAACAGAAAAATGGGCAGCACTTAGTGCCAAAATGCTTCTGTCTCAGGATCTTTCATGTAGTTTTGGCTGCTGGTCAGTCACTAGGTAAACCTAGCAGAAAACAAAGAATACTGTCAGCACACAGTAACTTAGAAATTTTTGTTACCCCTGTAAAATAAGTGACTCCGTGAATAAGAACAGTGTATTTCCTCATTCTCCACTTAAATACATGTATACATGTATGTATGTGTATATGTGTGTGTGCGTGTATATGTATTTGTTTCTTTAACACAATACATTGAAAAAAACATTTATGATGACTCCCTATTCTGGAGTCAGTGGTTCTGCACGCTACAATTGCCACCCAAAATGTGTTGTCCTTTCATGACTATTTCAGGTTTTCTGGAGGTAAGACTGCCATCTCATTCTTGAAGATCCCAGGTTGTCTGCTCTTTACACACCGGATGGTGATCTACACAGGATTTGGAGAATCGGCTGCCATGTCTTAAAACCATTAGCTCAATAAATTGATCCATTCATTCCACAAATATTTATTGAGCACCTGGTATTTGGCTGAGTGCTTAGGGACAAAACCCCAAATACGATGCATTCTCCAACCTCAGAGAAGTCACAAGTAAGCAAACACCATACAGTGTGATAAAGATGAAATTAATGCAGCATGAGCGAGAGGCTACTAGGTGGTTGGGGAAGAAAGGAGAAAGTCAGAGCAGGTTTGCTTGAAAAGCAGATTTTCGAACTGAGTCTTAACTACTTGAACGTGCGTGTTTGAGGGAAAGTGGTATAAGAGTTAGTGTTTAAAGTGGAATTCCTGGAAGAAGTATCTTTCATTCACTCTTTTATTTAGCTAATACACATTGAGCAACTGTTATTATGTTGCTCTGCTGGACCCTGGGGAATAACAATGAACAGGATAAAGATTTTTCATGGAGTTCTCATTCTTGACAGAAGACAGACAGTATGCAAATTATTACAATAATGGTTACTACTGAAAAAATGCATACTGTGTACCAGGCACTGTTCCAGGATTTATATAGAACCACTAATTTAAACCTTACAGTGACCCAATGAGGATGTTTCTATTATGGAGTAAATTGGGGAACAGTCGTAGATACTGCTAGAGTGGCGGGCTGGGTCTCAAAGCCAGGCAACCTGGATTTGGGTTTATTCTTCCAAATGCTATAATAAAATGCCACTCAAAATAAAAAAATGAAAATGTAACATAACCTTTGCAAGCAGTAGGTGATGTGAAAAAAAAAAAAAAGGTAACAGTATAAACAGAGAGAATGGTTGAGGGGAATAAAGACTATTTTAGAAGCAAAGCAGACATCGTCAAATACCCTGCATGGACCCCTCAGGTCTGACCTCTTCAGTAGGCTCAGACCAAACTCCAGCTCCTCAGACCTGCATGCCTTATCTGTGGCCTTTTTCTGGAGCCAAAGAAAGGCTGCTTTGGTTTAGAACATGGCAGAACCAAAGTAGAAGGGAATTAACCATCCCCCCTCCACCACTCCGCCATCCTGGAATAGTTGTCAATCAGTGACTTTCATGACGGCCTACAACCGTCCCCAGCTTCCATAAGCCTTGAGAAGGATAACTCCAGAGTGTGTTCTAGACTGCCTTCCAGAGTTTTTCTTCACGAATGAGCTCCATTGGTCCACAGTGGAGGCTGGCTTAATCACACACTTCTTAGTCTCTCACTTCGCTCTCCTGTGAACCATGTTTCCTTTACCTCACACATGAACTGTGTGTACTTGAATCTTTGTCGTGGAGTCTTCCTTTAGAAAAACCTAAACTAAGATGCATTGACTCATCAGGGAATGCGATTTCTGAGGGAAATTTTAGGCTAGAACATTCTAGGTGGAGGAACCATTCATGTCAAGACAAGGCCACTGTGACTGGCTGGAGTGGAATGAGAAAGGGGAGTAGAAATGAGCTTGAGGTAGAGACGGGACCTTTTTAGGCTATGGAGAGTCATTTGAACAGTGAAAAGAATAGCACACTATTCTCTATGAGGCAGGAGGAAACCAAAAAAAACATACAACCTGGTAGAAGTTTCTTTAATTGAAGTCTGAAAGCAGACTTCACAGAAGATCCAATCTAACCCTCTCTCTTTTTAAAATTGAATTTATTGGGGTCACATTGGTTAATAAAGCTATATAGGTTTCAGAGGTACAGTTCTATAACACATCATCTGTATGCTGTATTATGTGTTCACCACCCCAAGTCGTGTCTCCTTTCGTGGCCATTTATTCCCCCTTTACCCTCTTCTACCTTCGCCTACCCCCTTTCCCTGTAGTAGTTAGCAAGCTGTTGTCTGTGCTTATCAGGGTTTTTCTAGTGTGCTTAATCCCTTCACCTTTTTCATCCAGGCCCTGAAAATCCCTCCCCTCTGACAGCTGTCAGTCCGTCTGTCCTCCATATCTATGAGTCTGTTTGTGTTTTGTTTGTTAGTTTATTTTGTTCGTTAGATTCCACATATAAGTGGAATCATATGTTATTTGTCTTTCTCTGACTGGCTGATTTCATTTAGCCTAATGTTCTCAGGGCCATCCATGCCTTTCATCTTATAAACGAGGAAACTGAGGTTCAGGTTACCTTGCCAGGAACAGGAAAAGACAGGACTTCTACCCAAATATGTATCCCAAATCTGTCTGATTCCCAATCTCCATTGAGAGTTACATTCATCTTAGAAGCTTACCATAAAAATAAGCACAAAAAACAGAGATGTGAATAAGACAGATATAATATCAAGAGCGCATTCTTAGAAAGAATCACTATTTTTTTCACTACTTCTTTCTCCAAGTTCAGTGCTTCTAACCCCCGCCATGCCAGACAGAGCAGCTCTTTCCACGCTCCCTAGCGGGCAGAGTCGCCGGTGTTGTCTCTCCCACTGAACTTCACGTGGGCACAGTTGAGGCAGGCCAGGTTTCACAAGGGCATCTGGGTACAGAGATTTCTGCTCTGTGCGTTCACTGCCTCACATCCTGTCGTTAATGTCAAGCCTGACACCTGCCAGTAAAGGGGTGCTTAATGTCACTCAGTAACTCAGTCATCAGTGTAAAGCCCTCTATCCAAATAATAAGATTGGTGGGTTGAATCTCTATGTGACTTTCTTTGCCAGAACTAAGCAAGTGCATGGTGAATTTGCCTGGTGTGTTTACTGTTTCCATATGAGATGAGATGCAGGCTAGGAATGCCAAAGGGAGGGATTGACTCATTTATTAAGTATGGTCTTGGACAGGTGTCTCAAATATCAATTCTAGGATTTAATCTAAACTAATCTTCAGAAAAGTGAGATTTAATGGAATGAGAACCCAGAGGAATTCAAAGTGGAGGTAGCTGGATGCTTAAATCTCAAAGACCTCTATTTATGGCAATCTTTTAAATAAACTCTCTTACTTGGCTATTATCCTTTTGTGTTCTGAGGTACAAAGTGTTTAAAAACTGATACTGGTTCATTGGTGGATAGGATTTATACAGAACAAGTTGTTTGTTTGTTATCCCTAACTCTACCATATAGTCAGTTATTTGCAAATAAACCCACGCAGCCGTAGCCAAAATCAGCGCACAGGGCCTTTTGCCTCTATAGGTGTCCCTGCATATACGTTTAGGGTGTATTTGTGATCCGCTACACTAGACCATATATCCTGATCACAAAATTTAATACCAGAAGACAGAGCTGGAAATGGATAAGGTCAAATTTTGTAAATGGCCACGTCCCATTGTATGTAACTATTGGCAGGTCAAAAAAATGTGGATTATCCATCACTGAAGGCAGTTTGTACAACGTATTGGCAAGGCCAATATTACACACAAATTAAAAAAAAAAAACAACAAAAAAAAAACCCTTGACTTTCAGTGACACAGAATTAAATTAAAAAATGTGCAAACAGATGCAAACAGAAAGATTCACGATGTATTTTGTGAATGTGTTAATCCAAATTAATTTCCCAGAGATGGTATTTGGGAGCTCTTGCTGGTAGCTCTTACAACACTGGAAATGTCTTGATAGCATGTTTACTTTTTAATATTAAAGAGAAAAGGGCTGGCACAAAAACCAATGCTAATGACCTGTTTCATGCTATGAAATCTAAAGAGTACTTAAATAAACTAAAAAATTTCCAAGAAGTTCCAGCGGAAATTGTATTGTTAAAGTAATTAAAGAAGAAAACAGCTCAGAGAGAGAAACGCGTCGAGTTGCAAGGATGTGAAATGGGAGAGTGAAGAGGATGGTGGTACCAGGTAAAGTCCCCTTGGCTCTGCAGAAGTGAAAGGGTTTGCCTTCCTTTCCTTTCTCTCCTCCTTTTTGTCTTTCTTTTCTTTCTTCTTCTTTTCTTAATTTTGATATGTACATTCTGATAAAATATTTTGTCTTCTGGAATAGAGTTTAGTGATTTCTCTCTATATAAAGCCAGATGCTAAATATTTTCAGCTTTGCAAATGTTACAGTCTTTGCTGTAACTGTTTGACTCTGCTATCGTGTTCTGCAGGCAGCTAAACATGACTAAATAAATAGGTACAGCGGTGCTCCAATGAAACTTTATGCACAAATGCAGGCAGCCTGTGAGATTTGACCAGAGGGTTGCTGGTTATCAATCCTTGTTCTAGAAAGTGATCTTTTTTCCCCAAAGATTTTATTTATTTGTTTTTAGTTATTTGTTTTAAGGAAGAGAGAAAAAGAGGGAGAGAAACATCAATGTGTGGTTGCCTCTTGCATGCCCCCTACTGGGGGCCTGGCCTGCAACCCAGGCATGTGCCCTGACTGGGAATCGAACTGGCGACCCTTTGATTCTCAGGCTGGCTCTCAATCCACTGAGCCATACCAGCCAGGGCAGAAAGTGATCTGTTATAGACATTTCCACCAACATTACTGTTTTCCATGAAAAACAGGAGTAACATTTTCTGGTACAATACTCAAAGAATAACCTACATATTATGCTCATCATGGTTGTTTAAAAATGGGATATGTAGGAATATTTGGTATACTCTGGATACTCTTTTCAGTGTTTCATGAATAGAATTACACCTAATCTTGAGAACAATACTCTAAATTTAGTATACCTTTTCTGATTTTTGAAAAATGCAGCAATGTTCAGAAACTTGAATGGATCTGTACAGCTTTTAAGCATCAGCATCGGAATTTAAAGCCTTTGCCTTTTGCAAATATTTGTCCATGTGTATGTGTATCAACTCTTTACACATTTTTGTGATGACAGAAGAGTATGTCTCAGAGTCCTTGTAACACTGAGAATGTCAATAAGCATGGCACAAGGTCTTTTATACCGTGAGAACTGCTACACCTTGATCTCACACATCCTATAGTTCAGCATAGCAGGATTCATTAGCTTCTAAGTTAATGCCTCTTTCTTCAAAACTTACCCAGAATTCAAGTAAGAAATACCCAATGGCAGTGGTTCTTAACCGAGGATAGTACTCTACCCAGAGAACATTTGGGAAGGTGTGGGGCTTTGGGGCTGTAGCAATGGAGGGGGGTGTATGTGTTATTCTTATATTGAAATAATTCGATGTCTCTGGATTAAGGAAAACAAAGTAAAAATACATGACGGCACTTGTTTTTGAACACAAAGTTCTCACTTTAGAGAACAATGTGTAATGTTAGACAAACTACATCCATTCCAGGGCATAAGTTAGTAAAAAGTTATTTTTTGTAATTTTAATGAAGATCAACTGTGAAGAAATACAGTATGTAATGATACATTTTCTTTGTAAAACATCTAACTCCTACTTGTTATACTAACATAATTAAAATTATTGAAATGCAATTTTACAGCTACTAATAATCTGGAAACAAAGCAATAAATAATTGAAAGGCTTATACCTTTAGATGCATGGACCATGTAGTGGCAGCAGGTAGAGGGTGGAGAACAGGGATATCGTTTGCCATAAAAGTGATGGAAAAGGAAATTTGAGTAGGACCAAAACATCAAATCATTCTGCTTCATCATTTCCGCCAAAATGAATACTCTCTTTCTTTAGAGAGGATGACATTTTAATTTTTTGACCCTTTTAATCCAGTGATCTCTTCTATGGATTAAATCTATAGAATGAACCTAAAAACATCTGTATTAAACCCATCAATCCAAAAGGGGAAAGTTAATAAAACAGAAGAGTTTGGGAGGAAAAAGTGAATTTGGCTAGGCTGAGTTTGGAGATTATCAATGCCTCATCTCTATTACCAAACCAAGTTTGAAATGTGTAAGTGTGTCTCATTTGGAATTGTCTTCTTCGGTTCTTTTTGAATGTCAGTCCTTTTGATGGTATATGGCATCGCATATTTTCTTAGCGGTATTAGAGCGTTTTGGGACATGTGGGTGTGGGAGGGACAATAAGCATGTGCGACAGAATCTTCATCTCAGTGACTTTTCCAGCGCCATCTGGATTCCTGCATTTTCTCTCCATGTCTAGTTGGAAGGAGAATTGGATTAGGAAAAAAAAAAAAAACATAAAAGGATGTAAACATTCAAAGCGAAAGGAAGCGCTCTCTTGTCCAACTCCCCCAGGGCAGCTGCCGCCTGATTAAAATACTAACATAATATATGGCAACAGGCCTGTGAAGTCCACGCCGCGGCGGCAGGAGAGCGGACGGTCGGTGTGATCAAAGCACCGTGGCCCGCTGCTGTCGGCAGTGACTGAGCAATCCAGCCTGGTGATTGGAAGAGCACATTGTCTTTGTCCTGCCCATGCTGTATTTATCCTTCACAAATACCCACAAAACCCAGCAGGGATTTGGCTGAGAGAGTAGGCTCACTCCTTGCAGAAAAACTGGGAGTAAATCTGGGAGGCTTTGTACAAAATCTGAAAGCTGCTTTCAGGACGTGCTGGAGGAGGCGTGTGTAGCCAGGAGTGAGGAGATTATGTAAACTACCGAGGACGAGGGCAGCTTGGCCCGGCCAGGCCCAAGTCTGGATGCCCTCTGACTCTTCTCGAGTGAGGGGGAGCTCACGGTTCCGACCTGGGTATACAACCTTTGCGAGCTACAACCGGGAGTTAAATAGCAGCTTTGCATTCTCTTTGTTTTCCTTGAAATACGTAGAAAGTTAAAGGAACTGTTCTATCTCTATCACAGACAGCATGCTTTCAAGGCCGATTTCTATTTTATACATTTACCTTAAACATAGCTCCAGGATACTTATGTTCAGTGTCCTCTGAGTATGGTTCCCCTTCCACCCCCACCCCGGCCCTTCCTAGTTATTTGGAAAATATGCTTTGGAAATGGGATTTCAGTGTTCTTACAGACATACCTTCATTTTCATCACCTGAAATGATTGCTTAAAAATCTTAGAATCTGACCAGCACCCTCTTCCCCTCGTCTGCATGGAATTTGAGTCCCTGGTGTGGGGCCCAGGAATCTGCTCTTTTAACAAATTCTCTAGTCATTCTGATGCGCCCTAATGATCGAGTTCCACCGCGTTAGGAGGTCCGTAGGCGGACGCCCTGAGAAAGAGAAAACCAAGCGACAAGTTGAGAAAATGACAAACCAGGTGGTCATTTTTTTTTCACCCATTGTTTTGGCATAGCTTGAATATTGCTAAATACATACCATGTCTTCTTTAGGATGCCACTTTACCTATAATATACAGTCATGAGGATTTGTCTTAATAAACGTCACTTTCATAAATAGAAATGAAAAGTTTCTAAATCTAATTTGGCTGAGTATTGGAAAACAGAGCATGAATTCTCAAAGGGAACATCTTTCTGTATAACCTTACAAACAGAATCATTGTTTCCTATTTACTTGTTTTCTTTATGAAACACTTCTAATATTGCATTCCTGTGAAGCATAGATCAAGAATCTGAACCATGCCTTCAGGGAGAGAGGCAAGCTAGGACAAGATGTTGTCAAATAAAATACATTAATATAATAATTATAAAGGTGCTTTGATGAGGAGAAGTACATTGGGGAGTATTTGGTTGGTAAACCTCAATAACTTTTATTGAGTTATTTGAAGGAATATTTACTAGTAACTATGATGTTTACTCTCAAACATGTATTTCTCTCCATGGTTTTTCTGAGAACTACACCGACTGCATCAGACTTTTTAATCTCTTCTCAGGAAACATAACTTTTGGCTATAGCAAACATAGAAGTGAGTACAAGAATGAGATTTTGGCGAAGTAGAGAATGTTTTCTCTACTTCAATTTTAAGAGGAAAATAAGATTCTCACATTCTCATTCTGGGTGCGGACCTCAGTCTATCAAAAAGGAGGCTCTTGCTGAAATTCCATTATTCATTATCTGAGAAAACCAAGATTTCTCTCTTGGAGAGTCTCAAGTGTAGCAGTGTTTCTATTTGAAAATGATAGGCCACGTATATTATTAGATTAATGAGATAATTAGAAAACTTCACAGCTGCATGTTTTGACAACACATTTAGTGTCTCTGTGTTAATGAAGCTGACCATAAACTTCACAAAAATGAAATTTACAGAAACACTTATCTGATATTTATTGGGAAAGCTGATTAAAAAAGGTCTTGTATTCAAAGAAATTAAGCCCTTGTTGATAGTATTCAGAGGCCTGTTTTTATAGTCTTGATTTTGTATTTTTTATTCATAATGGTACACAAAAAATTAATATATTTGTACTTTCACATGCATATATTTAGTTCAATTGTAAGATATTTATTATTGGTTTTCATAAATGAACCACTAATGAGGTGGTAGAGTTGTAGCCCTGTGTATTTATCAGGCAAAATAAAAATGAAAATCTCGCTATTCTCAAAGTGAGTTATTTTCCTCTTAAAATTGAAG
>VMDR010024169.1:0-15173 GCA_007922815.1 Macrotus californicus | reverse complement strand
ATAGACATTTATACATGTGTCTTGGCATTTTAACCATTTTGCATTCAAGATAACTAATGTATGCCCAGAGAGAATAAGATTAGGGTTATTGTTGGCTATCTTAAATCATTCAAAAATATTTTTGCTTATTTACAGTGTTTACTAAATTGTGTGTTTATATTAAGCCTCAAATTCTAAATACACATAATAATGGATTTTTTCTTTATAGGGATTAAATGAGACAATGTGATTGTATCTCATCTCTGGATTTTATGTATTCATTTGTAGATTCATTTGCATGTTGAACAGATATTGACAAAGTGCCTACTATGTGTGAGTGGTATTCTAGGTAGTTGATCAAGGCAGGCAGAGCAGGCCTGGTCCGTCCTCTGCTAAAACTGCCATGGACTTCAGAAACAAAAAAATAAACATATAAAGCAAGCAAATATTAAATAGTGTCAATGCTAAGCATAATATTCAGCTGGGTGTTGTATAGACTACAAGTACAGCAATGACTTGGGATAAAGGCCCTGAGGCAGAAAACAACCTGGGTTACTGTCTATGGAACAGGAAAGCTATATGTTGGCTCTTGGGGAGGAAAGACAAGAGTGGCTGCTAATGTGATCAAAGAGGTAGGCGGGCATCAAATCATGTGAGACAGGAGAGGCCAAAATAAAAGTTTGAGTGTTATTTAAAATTTGAGCAGAAGCCACTGAGGTTTCCAGTAGGGAAGTGACATGATCAGATTTTATTTTAGCAAAGAATACTTGGGCTGCTCTGCAGAGAGATAAGAGGGGGAATCAGAACAACTACTTAGAAAGCTCCTGCAGAAGTCCAGTCAAGAGATAGTCTGGAAAAGTCTAGGCAGTTGGAAGTGGAAATGAAGAGAAGTGGATAGATTTAGAATATATTTCAAGTATTTATTGTAAAGTAAGAGTGAGAGTAAAGTGAGAGGATTAAATATGAAAAATTATGGTATGGCTACACAATGTGTGCCATGTGCTTTACTATCCTCATTATCATTTCATAAACACCAGAACGACTATGGCTTATCATATAGCAGTTTAGCAGAGTAGCAGAGACAGATGGCCTGGCTATTGGAGAAGTTATATAAACCTTCTGTGCTCCAGTGGTTTCCTCTATGAAATGGGTAATAATAATGTTACATCACACAAAGAGTTGATGACATGATTAATTTACGCAAAGTGCTAACAATAGTACTCGGTACTAGCAACTGCTACTAATGTTAAAAAAAAAAAACCTTTCATGAGTGAAAGTTTTTCTGAAAAAGTTTTATTCAGCCAAATGCTAGCTTGAGAGAGAGAGAGAGAGAGAGAGAAAGAAAGAGAGAGAGAGACTGACCAGGTCCTGGCACTTGAAGTCTAAATCACTAGCGGTATGGTTAGCTGAAATAGACAAGCGTATCTGCCCTCCTGGAGTTGAGGAATGCTTTTATACATAATGTTACCTGGAAGAAAAATGTTGGTTGTTTTGAAAGAATTGACATTGGCTATCGATGAATGGGGTGGCAGAAGGTGAGGTGGAGGCAGTTCTATTATAGAACAACAATATGTAAGGAAGGAATATTTATTACTTGTGATAGGTTACAGGCAATGGTTCTGAAAGTTCATGCATGTGCAGTATGTGGTGGACACACACTGTCAGCTAATAGACACCTGGATGTTGACTCAAAGCTCCAGCACATATTCATGACTGTGAGCAGTCTTTTTGTTAGTTGGCCTCCAGTTAACAGGCTAACTGTTCTGTCTCTTTCTCTCATTCCTTGGCCAGCTATAACTTAATTTAGAATATATCAGAATGTTTTTTCACATCTTGTCAACAATGTGATAAGATAATAATTTTAATAATAATTTAATATTTTTGAATATCTTCTATGCAGCATCAGTATGATTTAGTGGAAAGATGGATGAGTTTGGAGTGCAATAGACTTATACCTGAACTCCTGCTCCATAAGACATCATTTCTTCTTGACTTTGAACATGTTACTAAACCTCTCTAAGCCTCAGTTTTCCCACCTATAAAACAGAGATATCAAATCCTATATCACAAGAATAATGTAAGAATTAAATTAGATACTTATAAATCATTCAAAACTGTGAATGGTACTAGCAATAAAATAAAATATTAGTTACTATGATAGGTTGAATGCTTCCAGTTCACTTGCTCCTTTCTATAAAATTCACTGAAATCCATCTTAGTCATGTGACCTTGGCTAAGTACATGTTGCTTATGTTACTCAAGGGCAGTCTTTGCATGTGCAGGTTTTGGCTTGCTCTCTTGTAGTACATCATGAGAAGACGACGAGCTGCTGGTCCTAGGAAAACAAGAAAATATAGGGAGCATATCTGAAGCCAGTCTGAAACCTGGAACCATCCAATGAATGCGGAAAACCCAAATACCTGTGAGCAACAAAAGAAGCATTTATATTCTTACAAGACACTGGAATTTGAAGGATGTCTGGAAAGCAGTTTTATTATAGCCAAAATTGATTAATATGTTAGCTTTTTCATTTCTTTCTTTTAAATCGTGCCAATTCCAAATATTTAAATTATATCTGAAACATAATTTTTCCTTGAGACTTAAATAATTCTCAAGTATAGTTCTCTAGGACTGTGAATGAAAACGAGGCTGTGTAATAAACTGGAGAAGCTCAAAGGGGCCACACTGGCAGGCCTGACAAGCTCAGTGACTGAGAATAACCACACAGGATGCTTGGATCACAAATTCCTACCTGGATATATCACAGTGGGTAGTCATGTCCCAGACCCACAGCTTCCTTAGCAAAAGTCAAGTCTTAATCTTAAATGAACTCTGTCCATTGTTCATATGCATCTAGGATAATATACCTTTAAAATATTAGAGTAATTATTTTCTACACCCCCCCACCCTTGAAAGCACAACTCCTGGCATCAGAGCACAAAAGTGCCAGAGCACGAGACCACATAATCCTTCATTATTATCTTGTTCCGCACATACCATCTCTGTGTACTGTACATGTTAAATATCAAATGTTCTGCACCTACCAATGTAGAAGAAGCATGTGTTTCTTCATTTTGCTCTTTATCTGATCCTGGTAGTTTCCTTACTTTGCTTTCTCTCACTTCCTTAATCTACCACTAATAGATTCCATGTACCTTTCTTATATTTTTTTCTCTTTGATTCTAAGTATATACAAGGAATGCAAAACTGCCATTCTCCAGAGCATTTTCTCAATCCATTGAAATTTTGCTTCTGTGCATGTCCTCAAAAGTTTAGTTCAAATAAACTATTATAAAACTTTTCTATAGGTTGAACATTTTTTTTGTCAAGAGTAAATTGAATTGTTGTTTATATTAATTATCAGTGAACAAGGATTTGTTAATAATAACCCTGTGGCTAGCATTGTGGAGAATTCTTTTGGGGAAAAAATAATAAACACATGAAGCTTGATAAACTTAAGATTTCTCCCTGGGAACATATTGTGAGTCCTTCATGAGGTCCTATATCCTAGGCATGTTTCCAAAGTTGAAGGTAGAGGAACTGGGTAGAGGAAAATTTCCATAGACAATGTCAGTGTTGAGTTGGACATGAATTTTGAAGCAATTCAGCCCTACAGACACTGCTGTGAAAAACATGAGTCATTATTCACTCCCTGACTTTTTTTCTTCCTGAGGCCTAATGGAAGAGAGTCCTCTCCCCCATCCCCAGGGCCATAGTCTCCTGACTGCACACTCATCTTCTTGCTTAATGGGACTTGCTTCCCCCAGAGGCTACTGGCAAGATAACCTTCGGAGTTTGATCAAATTCATCTTCTGACTATTGTTCTTGTCTTTAATGAACCAAAGTGACACTTTACATTGAAATTTAACAGGGGAACAGGTAGGAGAAGTCCATTGATACACTGTTTTATTAGATTTCTGATTGGAAACAGAGATGAGCTGTGGCCTTACATGAAAATCACCCATCTTTCAATTCTGAAGGATTCGGATTTGAACTTGGTGAGTTATTTATCCTCTGTCAGGCTCTGTAATTGGAGATGCAGAGCTCTCAGAGGAAGATGGGAGGCAGTTGCTAAAAGAGGAATTCTGTGCAGATGCAATCAAGGCCGCGTCTTCCCCAACCTTTTAACTGTACCACAACAGTGAAGGAGAGAAAGAAGAAATAAAGAAGAATGAAGGGAGAAAGAGAGGAAAGGGGAGAGAAGAAAAGAAGAACAGCCATTTTTTGAGCAATTTGGTTTAGTATAAACCAAGCAGGTATTAGAGATTTCATGATATATAATGTATATGTATTAATAGTCAGCTGATTGTATATGTTGTCCCTGAAAGCTATATATGAATAGATCCATTTTACAGATGAGTTAACTATATTGCCTACTATGATAGAGCTGATAAGAACCTATACTTAATATGAAAGAAATAAATAATTATTTCAAAAATAATGATCATCTCATTTAACCTTTATAACTGTCTAAAGATATTTTATTAGTACTCAGGTTTAAAGAAAATGGGCTAGTGAAGGATTAACAACATGCAAAAAGTCATGCAGCTTATAAGTGGCAGAGCTGGGCTCACACTGGAGTTGTCTAACTACAAAGCTCCTGCTTTTCTACTTCTAATTAATGAATATATTTATCTTTAATGAGCTGATAAAGACAAAACTCACTCATTTTCTCAAATATGTTTTGGAAGAGAAGTGCAGTTGATGATTAGGACAGAGCTTGAGCAGTACAGTTTCTGTGCTGGCGCACACATTTTACCTAATTTAAATAATTTCCAAGTCTTTTTTTTTTAGTTGTTATGAAGTAAAACCTCTCTTTCCCACCTCTCAACTATTAATTGCATTTCTCCTATTTAGCAGATATACAGTCTGTCAACTAAACCAGTGTCCCCTTCTGCTAAAAAGCAAGGTTTCAGTGTCAATTAGGAATAATTGTTGTGATTTCTCCACTAACCTACCTCCGGTTTCCAACAGAGCAGCACATCCCATTAGCCTTTGAAGACAAGAATGTTGAAAGAAAAATGCATCTTTTGAAAAGCAAATGCCACTGAATTCTGGATCCAGTAATCTTTATAAGTCCCTCTCTGTGCAAAACCAAATTGATAATATGTAAAATCACAGAAAGAGCAGAATGCAATGGTGCTTCCTTCAGACCAGTGCCAGACAGTAGGGGAATCAGATGAGGAGGGCATGGTGGCAACTATATTTGATGAGGTGCGATGCAATCCCAAATAATTTTTGGTTTTACCTCACTTAAAAATTCTGAAATTGAGTCATCTGAGTTATCAACTCATGAAAAGTCCTTGTTGAAAATGAACATTCTCTTTGAAGTGATTGAGAGGGACCTAAGTTTTATCACCCCAAAATGTGCCCTTTGGAGTATTGATTTTGAGCCAATTATTAAACAAAAGACTCAGAGAGAATCTTTGACTCTTCTTATCTGTCTAAAGGAATTCGGATAGGAAAATCTGCTTAAAGGAAGGGAGTATCACCGTAGTTCATAATATAAACTCAGTGTGGCAGACAGAGAGAAGTGGAACAAAACCCGTTTGCTAGCCTTCCCTCTGTGTCCCGTTGTTTCTGGGTGGGCCAGAAAGAACTTGTTAACCACATGCTTGAGCTGTAAATTACCTGATTTTCCTCTGAAATCCCAGTCTCCCTGTCTCCCTCTTCACTGTCCAAAATGGCATATAAACTTCAACTACCCAATGTGGCTCCTGCTTATATATATATATACACATATTTCTCAGGATATGTTTATTGTTTTTAGAGAGAGAAGAGAGAGAGAGAAATATCAATGTGAGAGAAAAATATAAATCGGTTGCCTTGTATACATACCCTGACAAGGGATCAAACCCATAACCTAGTTATTTGTCCTGACTGAGGATCAAACCACAGCCTTTTGGTGTACTAGACCATGCTCCAACTGATTCACCTGGCTAGGGTTGGTCTCATATTTTTATGGTACCCCATGTACATACGTCATGAATGTTGCCCATTTTCTCCTATTAATCTGCCCTATGTTAATTTGATTATTGCCCCAGTCAGAAGGCCTTAGAAGGTAAGAGGAAAGTTATATTTTTGACCTCCACATGCTGAAGTGTAGAGCTGTGTGTATGCATGTATGTATGTGTGGGTATGTGGGGGTGGGAGGTGAATCTGTGTGTATTTGTGATGAAGGGAGGGTAGAAATTCTATTAAGACATTTAGTACATTTGCACCTTTAGTGCTTGTCTATCTGGAAGGCACGGAGTAGGTCTTTCAGGAGATGACTTGAAGTACTGAGATGTTTTTATTAGTTAAGTTCTAGGTACCCTACTCCCCCCTTAAGTTCTTATCTAGTTGCAGAGAACTTCATTAGTGGGCTTGGAATTTATCTAAATGGGTTTATATCTAAATTGCAGTGGGCTTGTAATGTAGTAAAAGGTTAAAAACACAAACAAAAAATTACCCAAAACTCAGATTTGCAGGAACTGGCCCAAAATATAGGGGACACCCTGGCTGGTGTGTCTCAGTGGATTGAGAATGGGCCTGAGAACCAAAGGGTCCCAGGTTTGATTCCTAGTCAGGGCACATGTCTGGGTTGCAGGCCAGGTCCTCAGTGCAGGGCATGTGAGAGGCAACCACACATTGATGTTTCTCTCCCTCTCTTTCTCCTCCCCTTCCCTCTCTAAAAATAAATAAAGTCTTAAAAAAAACCAAAAACAAAATAGGGGAAAATCATCTAGGAAAAAAAAACACTTCACTTATTTTATCACAATAATATACTAATACTGTTTTAATAGTCATCCATAAATATTGATTATGAAGTTTTTATACCAGCCTACTTTTAACTCTAAATACAGATCTTGGCATTTAATCATAAGGCAAAATGAATATTTCCATCAACACTTAGCAAGAGTTCTTCTTGCACCCTGGCTGGTGTGATTCAGTGGATTGAGTGCCAACGTGTGAACTAAAAGGTCACAGGCTTGATTCCCAGTCAGGGCACATGCCTTAGTTGTGGGCCAGGTTCCCCAGTTAGGTGCGTGTGAGAGGAAACCAATTGATGTATCTCTTGCACATTGATCTTTCTCTCTCTCTCTTTCTCCCTCCCTTCCCCTCTTTCTAAGAAGTAAATAAATAGAATATTTTTTTAAAAAAGAGTTCTTGTTAAAATACTTCCTACCCTTCCCTGTTATGTCACCACTATTCAAGATCATTAGAAAAGACAAGAACTTTGTCTCTTGATAAAATAACTCATTGGTCCAACCCTCTCCAAATGAAATGTGATCATGGAATAGCTTAATTTGATCATGAAATCAGGAAGGTCATTTCATGGCCCTGATCAGATCAAGATAGGATGGGAAGTGAGGGACATGGTCAGAAAGCTGGGAATGCCTAGGAATTTGAACCTAGGGTTATTGGGAAGAGACACGTAGAGTTGATAGTGCGTGTGACTCAAAACTGGAACTCCCATAAAGAAGCAGATCTTAGAGATCTGCAGCCCAATCTTTCATTTTTTTTAGTGCAGATACAAAACAAGGATATCTTGCCCCTTTTGATATCAGTTTCAAGTATTAGAAAGACCACCATCTCCCTGCCCCATTGTAATTTTCCTTAATAACATAATACAAATTTTATAAATTTCAGCATGATTTCCCTGTTGGAGTAAAATTACTCTATGTTAAATGCTTTCAGACTTTGGTGGGAAATTTCCAGCCCAGTGTTCAGGGATTTGGTTTCTTGTCTCATCATTTCTCCTCTTCTTTCACTTCAATCATGATTTCAAATACATATTTTCTTTATCTTCTCCCAAACCCTATTCTTCCTGATTATCTTCATGTTAAACCTCCTAGTACCACATACTCGCCATGTGAACATTTCCTTTGGAACTGCATGGGCCTGCTTTGATCTCTTCTGTGTCTCCAGGTCCCAGACATGATGACAAGTGATACTGAGAGCAGCTTCCTGCAGCCAGAGAGGAAAAACTCTTCATGTGAGATCAGAAAAGCCTTGCTGTTTCCACTCTGCCTTGGGCTATTCTCTTAGATTATTCTTGAACAGTGAAATTTATTGAATAATATTGTTTGCAACCTGAGATTTGGGGCTGTTGAACTTTTAAATAAGAGACAGTAGGGAATAGAATAAAAATGAATTTTCATTGAGGTGTGCTTCATTTTTCCCTCGCAATTACTTCCATAACAAATTTTTACCAATGGGTTCCCAAGTGTCTCCTCAAAGAACATAGCAACACAGAAAGTAAGCACAGGTATTATGTCCGCAGGTGAAGAATCAACTTCCCAAGGCAGTCTCTCTTCCTCTAATTAAGACAAAATGTTAGAACAGAGAAGGAAATACACAATTTCACAGCTGGATCTAGCTCCAGTGATCAAGGGCTTCATCTTGGGATAAACCCTAATCATTTTTAAACCAATGGTGTTGGCTGGCATACCTAAAGCACAATTTTTCAGGCAGAGTAGCTTGAATAGAGCAAACCGAAGCTTATGCCGGGATATAACAAAAACAGTTTGCATTGTCAAAGGGTGTGCTGGGTAGAGAACTGGAGGGTGACTTTGGAGCTTGGTGGCCAGTCCCAATTCCTTTCTTTATTATCAGAGGGGTCATAATTAGATGAATTGGTCTCCACCGAAAATATCTGATAACTATCTAGTGTATGTGATATATAAGGTGTTATCAACCCCTCCTCATAGGAGTGTTTCTTAGTTTCAGAAATTTGTTTTCAAAAGCAGCATATTTGTATTAATGTCCTAGTTATCAATGTTCTTACTTGATAGGTCTCAAGCAAAGGTTCACACTTCCCCTGAAAAAGTTTTCAGACATGTTATGTGGGCTATTCTCCCCTTTTCTCACTGCTCCTATCAAGTTCCACCTGCTATATTCCCTAGGAGGCTAAGATTGCATCACCTGTGTCATCTGATTTGAAGCAGGCTATATCACCTGGAAGCAGTGTCAGTTGAATTTGGCCCAGGATAAAAGAGTTTGGAGTATTTATTTCCTCACTTGTTTCCTGCATCAGCACTAGGGTCCTGCCAGGAGCTTGTGTTGACTCCTGTCAGGTGGCCCTTCTGTGGCTCCAAACTGTCTCCAGGCAGCAGACCTGTAAGTGGTGAGGTTTCCCACTCCTCTGTCAACATTAAGTTCTCCTTGTTTCAGCTTTCGAGTGTGAATTTTGTTTCTGCTGGAACTAAGAACTTTCTGCTGTTCCCATTGGGACTGTGAGACCTGATGGTTACCTGAGGATCTCAGAGAACCAGCAAAAGGAACTGTTAGCCTCTGCATAGCTGTTAGCACATCAATCCTCATGGCATGCCCTCCACACTCCCCTGCCAGCCTTACATGATGTCCTCACCATTGATGCACTGTCTTTGGGTTAACTTAAAGGCCTCTATCACTCTACAACTCAGAAAAATGAAATAAATTAAGCACTTTAGCTTGGCTTAATTCATCAACATGATTTCCGTAAATTATGAGAGAACAGGGATTATTCATTCATTCATTTATTCATCTACATGTTTCTTTATAAATTCCTTCCATGGGCTTTCAGTATAGTCCCTCTGCCAATCTCCTGACTGGTGGGAAACAAAAGGCATACTACACTGGCTCAGTGCAGAGAGTTTAAGGGAAGAGGCCTGAAGGTACAAGAGGAGGAAACATAACCAGAGCCCAGGGCATACTGGTTCTGTGGAGCTGATCTATCAGGAAGGAGCTGAAGTTGTAGAAGAATATAGTCATTGCCAGAAGAGTGGTACCCATGTACAGAGAGAGTGGGCAGAAGTGCTTCTACTTTGATCTCTTTCCTTACTCAAATTTCCAGAGACTGTCTCCTTCCTTTTGATTAAACCCAATATTAAACCACAGGCAAGGTAGTCTGAGTGAGTCAGTTAATAGGGGTCAGCCTCTCGAAGAAGGAAACTGGAGAAGGAAGAGTAGCTCTGGGTGTGTGACAAATGAGAATTAACTTAGCCTCCAAATGATGTAGAAGGTGAATATGTAAGTTTTGATGAAGACAATGGTTCTTGTTATAGGGAGCTCAAAATATGAAGGTATAAGTTTCAGAGGCAAGACTAGTAGTCACATAGTGCTGTTGACCCCACTAGTCAGAATTATGTCCTGGGGAAAGCATGATTCTTCTCTGTAGCATCAACTTTTTGTTTGAACTCAAACAAAAGAGACATTGATAGCAAAATAATTTCTTCCTTGCTTAGTTTGCATAAAAAAGAAGTTAGGTTTGCATATTTAATAGGCCAATTCAGTTATATCAGAACAATGCATGTATATTCCTTGTCAACTGTCAGTGAGAGGCTTCTTGTCATTTCCTTGAAACTATATTACACAGGGAATACAGAGTGGGCATTGCATGATTGGTTAGAATAACCAATAGCTGGATTTCTAATGGATGTTTAGCACTGGAGGCCGCTGAGACCACCCTCAGGTTCCATGATTCAACAGAAGGAATCATGGACCGCAAAAGCTGTCATACTCCTCCTAATGGCTTATTATAGCAAAGGATACAGAGTTAAATCAACAATGGGAAAAGACACAGTAGGAAAGTCTGGAAAAAAAACAGTAGCAAGTATCTAAGAGTCCCCTCCTAGTAAGATCACATAGAATATACTTAATTCTCCCTACTAATGACATGTGACAGATGGAAAGGGTCACCTCTACTGGACACTTTTCTGAGGTTGGTTGTCCAGGGTCTCTGTTGGGCGTTAGTCACATAAACATATAGCACCTGTGTGACTGACCTCAGTCACTCGAGCTCCAGGCCCCTTGAGGGGAAGCAGATGTTCAGCATAGATCGCATGGTCAGCATAAACAGTCTGGAAAAACTGATGCACTGTGGTTCAAGGCCTCAGGCCTGCAAAAACACTCTCTTCAGACAGGAGTTTAAAGCTTAGTCCTCTGTAGCCAGCTAAGGGCCAGTCATGGAAACAGCCTTTCTTAGGACTCTGCAGGGTTTGAGCAGCCCAGATCTGCTAAGTTAACCCTTTCTCATACACATGTAAGAGTGCTACATTTGATATTCTGATTCCTCCCTCAAGGTAAGCAGCATATCTAAAAATTAACATGAGTAGCCCATGTCTATACCTTCTCTAATTTGAAGCTAGCCACCAGTGACATTGTGAGACTAATTATGTTGACTCTTGTGTCCGCAGCTTCTCCTTTGCATCTTTTCTCCAGGCCTCAGGGGTCACTCAGTCTCCCATTGCAAGTTCTCACCATCCTCATGTTCTCTCTTCTTCCCTCATCAAACCCCATTTCCAGAACAGCCTGGAGATTGCCACTTACTGCTTACAGGGAGCTGAAGTCTCTACTTAGGGAGTTGACACCACATTGTCTACCTCTTTCTGGCAAATGACAGGAGTTGCTCCCTGATAAATGAAGAAGAAAACCCCTGGGAAATCATCACATTGGGCTGTCACTAACAAAGCCCTTCGTCTCCTAGCTATCTGATATTTCACCTTTGCTACCTTATTTTACACTTGCAATTTTGACTCCAAAAGACTTTGATCATTGGTTATCAGCTCAGTACTATTCACATAAGAAATGGAGCAAAACAATTCACAGTGGCATCCTGATCTATTTGTTGGGTGCAGCGTATCCCTCTTCCTTCTCTGTTAGAAAATATAACTTCTCAAATCATCACTTGAACAAAGTATGGTGAGGTCTTATATGTTTCCATAAATAACACAGGATATTTTTCCTCTGTGAATCAGTATTTCTCAGATATTCACCTTTAATTGGCAAATTACTGTGTTTTTTTTAAATAAAAACATCACCCAGGGAGCAGATTTCATATATTTCACATTTTCCTTTCTCCTCTAACCTTGACTGAATTTCAACTAAAAAAAAAAACAAACAAAGTTGCTGAGACCTCAAAGTGACATGACCAGAAGCAGGATGGAAAGCTACCTTTGAGATTTTGAGAGTTGGCTTCATGTTCCCTTTCCCCCTCAAAAAAAAAAAAAAAAAAAAAAAACTCTTAAAAAACACAAAGCCATTTGTTATTTGGAGATTAGTAGCTGTGTTTGGGACAATGTAATTATGCTTAGCAACTTATACTCTAGGTAAAGAAATATACCTGTGAATATTTGTATCAATACATGTGTTTACTGGAATAGCTGTTTGCCACAATATATGTCTGTCTATTTAGGCATGTAAGGTTATTCATCACACAGTGTACAAAGATCAGTGGACTCTTGTTTCTAAAAATAACTTATAGAAAACACACAAGGATAAGGAATATAAATCTAGCATCCTACAGCCCAGAAAACTATTATAGTACGGCCCTCTTTGGAGCATATATTTTTCTGTGGCGAGGTGAGAAAGGAAAACAGGATCCCTTAAGACATTTCTAGCCCTGGCTACTTCATAGACGTGGAGACAGAGACATAGCGAAAGGCATTTGCTTTGCTGAAGCCAAGTGGGTATCGACCTCATTGGGTGACAGCCTAGGGCTTTTTTTCCCCGTGGAAAACCAAGAGAATAACAGAAAGTTACATATTTGTAAAACAAACAAACAAACAATTAGAGTTAGAGATGTTTATGGCGCAATTTTATAGTGAAATAAACACGGCAGATATTTATAAGAAATAAAACAAATTGAACAGTTTCTCTGACCTTGGGGTACCATGCTATTAATTTAGGAAGATAGAGCAAAACTTCGATTCCTCTTTACAATTTCCAGTCACTCTTGCAGGCTGTGCCCAGGACTTACCCTGGAGTGCATGCTCTCAACAGTAACAGTAGTGACTTTTATAAAACACAAATTGAATCGTGGCGTTTCTGCCTGAAAATTTGCAGTGGCTTCCTATTGTGTTTAAAATCCAAAATCATCTCATAGCCTTCGTATCTTGTCCTAATTCTCAACCTCTTTCCCTGCCACTGTCCCTTTACTCGCCATGTTCCAGGCTGCTGGGACACTTCTCTCATTGTTCCTAACACACCAACCACTTGCCTGCCTTTGGGCCTTTTACAGCCACTGCTCCCTCTGCCTGAAATGTTCTTTGCTTCTCTTGGCAGGACTGCTTCCTTCTCTTTTTTTTTTGGGGGGGGGTTGGGGTGGGGTGTTAGAAACAGAAATGTTACAGCATAAAATAAACCTTTCCTAACAGCCCTCATTTATTCTTCAAATTAGCAAGCACCAAATTGCTTCCCTGTACTTTATTATAGTTTTTAATTATACATACACGCACATACATACAGGGGTGGGCAAAAGTAGTTTACAGTGGTGAGTATGCAAAACACAGTTTATGCTGTATTATTATTTATTTATTATTGTGTTATTTATTATCATTATTTTGCATCCTTCATTATGATTTATCTTTTAGGTTGTGATGGTTGGTAATTAACCCACTTTTGCACCTCCCTGTGTATCTCTCATGTTCACTGACACCCCTCCTCTGTGACACCCCTCCTCTGTCCTTGTCTATTGCATGTTTTGTCAGAAGCCCACTGGTTCGTTTTCCTACGGTCACTCCCACTGTCCTGTAGTCACTGTCCTTGTCCGGGAGCACAGTGACAAAAACCATCATTTTGTCTTTCAGTAGCAACTGAATTGCATTTTTCTGGGTTTTAAAAAAAAGTATTAATTCATTCACACTACTTATTGGATCTAATATGCATTAAATACTATCCTTGGGATGCATTTTTAAGCAAAACAGACAAATTCCTGCTTTTGTGGAGTGTTTATTCCAAAAGGAAGAAAAATCGCCTAAATTACAAATCAGTTCTAATTTCATAAGTGCTTCAAAAAAGTTCAGTATCCTAGGGCTGCATATATAAACTCACCTTAGTCCTGAATAAATAGAATGAAATAGCTAGGAAAGAGGGAGAGAGAGTTCTAAACAGATAGTAAGAAAGCTCTGTAACAGGCAAATATATTGTGTATTTAGGTTTTAAAGAAGAGGGTAGTCGGGCTAAAGCATTGTATAAAATAGAACAGAAATAAAGCAAGGACTACATACTGAATTCCTAAGAAGGCCACTCCCAAAGAATTGAAATACATACAAAGAACGAGAGTGGGTCACAAAAGTGAGTGACCAGAGTTATGTTTCTACCAGATTACTTGTTTGTTGTTGTTGTTGTTGTTGTTGTTGTTAGGTTTGTTTTGTTTTTTTTTCAGAGCTGATCAACTGGGGATGAAAATACCTGAAGTATCTCTAGCCTTGATCAGTGCTTGACACATGACAGGTACACAACATGTAATTGTTAGTAAATGGCTAAATGATGCAAGGAGAAAATATGTGTGCCATATTGACTATAAGATTCTTGAGGATAGGAAATGATTTTTGTTTGCTTTTTTTTTGGTGTATTTACTTCCAACAAACTATGAGACATAGGAGGTGTTTACTGTGTATTTGCTAGATTGTTTTGACTTTTACTCTCTTTCCATCTCTCAGCTGGGCCAATAGCTCTCCGATCCATTAGGTCACAAAAGTAGCTCCCACTCTATGTGTTGCCCCTTTTCTTGCTGCTCCTGTTATTTGAATATTAACTTGTAAAAGGAGGTGCAAAAAAGCTAAAACAATTTTTCCCCCACAACAGCCACACAAATGCACAGGTACACACACATACACACTTGGGTCCTTAGATTAGTATGCAAATCAGAAAAGAGACAAATGAGAATGTTCTAATGAATCTGTCCTATGCCTTTTACTTCATTTTGATGGTCCCTATCTTTATCTGCTGTAATCATTGGAATTGCACATTTGCTGAACAATGTGTGCAGTGGCATATGACGAGTGAATGAAAACTGGCAGACTGGTCATTTCCACTCCAATCGATATTTCCTTCCACTCAATTAGCATGTGTTCCATGGTGTTAAGGCCTACTTATTGGTTCTGCCATTTTGCTATAAAAGTTAAGTGCTGTACTTTCAAGCTGCATCATAATTACTTTATTAGTGGTTGAAATAATTTATAAAATGTTAAGGGAATGTTCTTGCCAAAAGCCTTGGTGTGAGACTAATGTAATGAAACATTCTAATCCTCCTAACCCTTGAAGACTGTGATGCCTTTTGTTTCATGTAATAAAATCTTCTTTAGCCAGAAACAATTAACTGAATGTTTTAAAAATTCAAAAATGCTGCTCTCCTATATTCAATTGTGCTCTTTATGTTAATGTGAATATCATTTGGTTTATTTTTTTCCTCCCTGCCCTCTTTCTAATGCTTTTTGGTTCATTTTATG